>PVKC010008572.1:0-27871 GCA_004027635.1 Crocidura indochinensis
AAAAAAAAATAAGCTTCCAGATATCAGCTAAGACAAAGAGGGACAGAGAAGAGACTATGGAATGCTAAGGCAGTCAAATTTAGAATAAATAAAAACTTGAAATCAGCTATTTTGACAATACAAATCCTTCTAAGAAACCTCAGTAACAACATGGGATGGAAAGTTTAAAGCTATCTTTATCATATATCTTGGATCAGAAGGTCTTATCTAAGAACTATGCCAATTAAAACCATAAATACGTTTTCAGTACAAGTTAGTACAGAATTGTTCAGCAGTTTCTTACGAAAGTTACTTAGATCACAATGTAGCTGCACAAGCCTAGAGTGAACATCTGGGGAAATGCAATCCGATTACATTGATTCATAGGAGAGCACACATAATATCATTTCCCCTTGACCTCTGTTGAGCTAGATTCATTAGCAAATCTCTCGGTGTTATGGGAGGCATTAATTTCTGAACTGTTCAGACTAGTATGTGGATTCTTAGTATCAGGTGTCATCTGTTATACCTCACAATGGGATTTCTTGAATGTGAGCTTGCTGATAAAAATCAAGGATCAATCCAACAAATGGAAAATTGCCCATTCAGACTAACCTTCCTACCCACCTTTCTGGGTAAACCTTAATGGTCCTGTCATCAGTGTCCTTGAAGATAAAATCCTTATTGTATTTATTAGAACTGCATAAATTTTTTCCCATTTTATAATAAAAAATAATCAGGCAGTCAGAAATATTTCATTTATTTGCTCAAATCAAAACTCCTTTTTAAATATAAAAAGGTAACTTTTGATATTTATCTTTGCAAGCATACAAAAATTACTCTTTGTGCCTTTGTCGAACAATGTGTGTTTTTTATCGTAATACAAAAATTATCCTTTCAGGATGTGATTTGTTTATCACTATTTGTGTATCACAAAGAAAGTGACTTCAAATCAATTTTATAAATTATAATTATTCAATTATTTTATAAATATTACTTCAAATAAAATTATTTTATAAAATTATAGCATTGATTATTATTTAATAACCAATTACTCAATTAATTATTAATGGAGTTAGCTTGCACTAGTAATGTGATTTGAACTCTTCAATAACAGGCATTTTGCCTGCTCTATCTTTGACTTACTCCCAGCCTCCATCATTAGCTTTGATTCCCCGGCATCCCATATGGTCCCCCCAGCCAGGAGCAATTTCTGAGTGTAGAGCCAGGAGTAACCCCTGAGCACTTCGAGGTGTGGGCCAAAAATCAAACAACAAAAAAAAAAACCATTTTTTTCTTGATAGCCAAATTTATGTATTCAATGTACAAAGAATTAACAATGTAAGTTCTAGAATAACATTTGTTTTTTCTAGCAAACTAATTTCAGTTTAAAAGTGAATTTATTTCTTTTTCATCAAAATTTCTCTACTCAAAAAGAGGCATAAAAATAATTAGATTGATTGTGTTTCAGGTAAACTCAACAAGTTTTTCTTAGAATATTTCTTGCTAACATGGAAATAAGCTAGTGATACATAAGATTATACATTCATACAAAAACCCAGAAATGACTATTGTAGTGATTTTGCTCAGTGATTATTGGATATTTACAAAAAAGCAATGCTCTCTGGGCAATGTTCAAGTTCACACTGAGTAAGTTTGAATGAATACTTACATTCAATAAATCAAATGAATAATCATGATTACTTTCTTTCAATATTGGAGTATAAGAACCAAGCTTATTTAGCACACATAAATTTTTCTCCTTATTTCTACGTTTAACACTACACAATAACTCCACTGAAAAAAATTCAAATTCAGGGAAAAAATGTGTGTAAAAGCTGTTAGAATCTCATTAGGCCAGATGGCATCTATAAAGAAAGAAATTTCCACGGAGACCCAAGAAAAATAACTGGACAAATTCACTGCAATATTCTGTTAGAAGAATTTGTTAGATTGAATATGATGATTGTGTGATAAAATCCAAAGCATTTTACCCAAAGTAATTAGCATGAAATTTATGTGGATACAGAACATTGTGGATAATATGCTTTTTATTAAATTCATTAAAAAAGGCAATAATCAACACAAAGCATTGCTTCATATATGCTTTACTGCCATTTTATCCTCATCTAAAATTTTGCATGTGTATTCCTTTTTAATATTATGTCAGTTCCTCCTATAAATTATTTTTGATAGCACTGAAATTTTAATCACTTTGCAAAAAAAAGCGATTTTTTTTCTGGTTTTTGTGTTTTGGGCCACACCCTGTGACTCTCAAGAGTTACTCTTAACTATGCACTCAGAAATCACTCCATGGGGCCGGGCGGTGGCGCTGGAGGCAAGGTGCCTGTGCTAACCTAGGACGGACTGCGGTTAGATTCTCCGGTTCCCATATGGTCCCCCGTGCCTGCCAGGAGCGACTTCTGAGCGAATAGCCAGGAGTAACCCCTGAGCGTCACCGGGTGTGGCCCAAAAACAAAACAAAGCAACAAAAAAAAAAAAAAGAAAAAAAGAAAAAGAAATCGCTCCTGGCTTTAGGGACCATGTGGGACGTTGGGGGGATAGAACCATGGTCTGTCCTAGGTCAGCATATGCAAGGTAAATGCCCTCCCACTTGCGCCACCGCTGTGGCCCCTGCAAAAATATTTTATAGAAACTGATTCACTTATTTTTTAAAAAATAGTGAAAACAATCCATAAAATATGAATGTGGTTTTACTTCCTGAGACAAAAAGGTAAATAAGGAATGATCTTATTATCGATAATATATATAATTGTTTGTAATATGTAATATATGATAAATACATATAATTGATAATTAATTTAAATAATAAATGACTAACAATATATCTTCGAAGTATAGAAAATTCTGAGAGACATGGTTTTGTTGACTTTTTTGTTTTTTGCACCTCTCTTTTTAACCATCACTGGGGTTTTATCTTTTTATTTGTTTGATTTTTACTTAGTAAGTTCAAGTTATTTGCATGTGTTGAAAAAAGATATTTTTAAAATTCTTTCAATTTATTTTTTTAGAATACTGCTGAATTACGCTCTGTCCTCACCACCTTCATTATGTTACCAAAATGTAATCATGAGGTTAGTATTGAGAATAAATATGAATGGAAAAAAATCTGCATTTGTTAAAATTTCTATGGTTAGTCCTGAATAAATGGGCAAATCAAAGAAAATTAAAGTGGCTCTACTCTAGATTTCATGATGAAAAAGAAAATAGGGGGCCGAAGAGATAACATGGCGGTGAGATATTTGCCTTGCATGCAGAAAGAAGGTAATTTGATTCCTGGTATCCTATATGGTCCCCGAGCCTGCCAGGAGCGATTTCTGAGTGTAGAGCCAGGAGTAATCCCTGAGTGCTGCCTGGTAAGACCCCCCAAAACAAAACAAAAAAAAACAAACTAACAAGCAAAAAAATAGGGAGAGTGACAGGATCATAGACAATTATTGAAACATTACCTTTTTATCTTCACCAACACACATACACTCAATATATTCAAAATGTGATGCATACTAGTCACTATTCAAAAGTAACATATGACCCCCAAAGCATCCTCCTGTAACAAGACACAGACTCTCTGGTCAATGGCAATGAACTAATCAGCATTAATATGATGTACTAGTTCAGTCTTAAGGCTCAGTCCTGAACCTGAGTGCATATCCAGATTACCAAAGGAAGGGTGATTAAAAAAAATTCGTGCTGTATTAGGAATTTCAAGAACTATGAGGGTCTACATATACTCCTTAATGAGAAAGGTGAAAGAGAAAAAAACTTATTAAAGAAAAGAGTTTTTTGAGGGCTGGAGAGATAGCATGGAGGTGAGCAGTTTGCCTTTCATGCAGAAGGTCATTGGTTCTAGTATTGACATCCCATATGATCCCCTGAGCCTGCCAGGAGCAATTTCTAAGCATAGAGCCAGGAGTAACCCCTGAGCACTGCCTAGTGTGATCCAAGAACCAAAAAAGAAAAAAAAAGATTTTTATAAGTAGTACTTTCCACAGAGCATCATGGTCATTACCTAGAAAGAAATTTGGTACAAGAATAAGGAGATGAAGCAGAAAATATATGCACTAAATAAAGGTTTAGCAGTTCACAACCCATCCAATATGTAATCTAAGAAGATTTATAACATAGACTTGTAAAGTTTAATTACTGTCCTGTTTTCAACTTACATAGTAACACAATAAAAATAGCAGTGGAACAGTAGAATTTTCTCACCCCCAATTCAAAAACACCCATCGTAGACATTTAGTTTGTGTTTATGAATTGTCTGTCTACAAAATGTGCCCTGTGTTTTTACGTGACCAATAATGATCATAAATAGATTAATGTATTAATGACTTAAAATGATCATTTATATTATTTATATTATTTTCCTTAGAGTTTTTATTTTTATGTTTGTTGTTGGGGTTTGAATTTTCTTGTGCTATTCATATGCATTTTTTAATTTTTTCCTTTCAAATCAGACACACTGGAAATTTAACTGATGCACACACTAAAAAATGCATAGTAAAATCACATAAAGATGAATTTTTACCATGTTAGTGAATTAAAAATGTTTAAGCATAATATAAAACTTGCTGCGGGGGGCCTGGCAGTGGCATTGGAGGGAAAGTGCTTGCCTAGGACGGACCACGGTTTGATCCCCCGGTTCCCATATGGTCCCCAGCCAGGAGCCACCTCTGAGCGCATAGCCAGGAGTAACCCCTGAGCGTCACTGGGTGTGGCCCAAAAACCAAAAAAAACAAACAAACAAAAAAAAAACCCTTGCTGCCAAGAACTTCCATTACCTACTAGGTAAAAGCATATAACCACTTCACAAAACAATTTGGCATTTACAAAGAGAAATGTAAATAAACATTACTTTACTTTTATCTGTTTTTTCACTCTGAAACATACCAAGATTTAATAGGGACTACCCCAGTTTCACTGAACAGGATCCATTGCCTATGGAGTTAGAGAACCTTGCAATGCTTGGAATCAAACCCAGGGTTTCCACTTACAAATACTGTTCTAGAAATCTGAATAATCCACAACTCACAAAGCACTGTTTAAATTCAATGATTCTGCTTCAGTATTTTCATTTATTACACATAAAAAAGAAAACAATAAAATTGGAAATAACATATATTCTAGTAAGCATTTCTGATTTGTGGAAGTAGAAATTCAGAAAATAGAAGACAAAAACACATGATAGTGAGAAAATGCAAATATAAAGTCACAGAAAGCCTTATTGTAATCAAAAGAGACTTAACTAAATTACATAATAAACTAATATATAATATAGTTAAGTTATACATAATAGTAGCAAAGTTAAGTTAAATAAGTGATATAGTTAAGTAATTAAGTAGTAATATAGTCAAGTAGTAATACATTAAGTATAATATATATTATTTTGTAATATAGTTAAGTAACATAGTTAAGTTATATAACATAGTTAAGTGAAGAGAGATTCAAAAAAATATATAAAAATTAGATTACATGTAGTAAAGGGGGCATAACATAATGATCATATAAAAGTTTCATCTGAAGAATAGCTACATTTAAAGTGTATCTTGATTATATGGTGATTATTGTTTTCTCCTTTATGTTCATTTGATGAACAGCAGAAAAAGTCCTTGTCTTTTACTTAGTCAAATCAGATACAGTACCCATGAGAACTACAAAAGTGATTCCTGAGCACAAAGCTAAGAGTAAATCCTATGCACTACAAGGTGTGACCCAATTTGTATTTATATTATTGATCATAATAAATGGTTTTGAAAAATATTAAACAATGAGTGAAATTCTATTGCAATTAGAAAGTTGATAAATTATGATGAATTAATATAGCATATTGTTATATAGTCAAATATTATATTATGTATTTTCAAGTCCCTGAGTGACTACATCTTAAATATTCTTACTACAAAATGCAATGATTATCATATGATGTGAAAGGGATATATGCACAAGATATGGTAGTAAACACATTACATAACTTAATATATTAATTTTATACTTCTAGATTTCAATCTCGGGGATTAATTGGAAATCTAATTCCAATGATAATAGGTTAAAATAAAAATCACCAAATATATATCAAATTTAAACTATTTAATACATTAAAAGAATAAACCACAAAAACAATATAGTCACTCATAATTTTGAGAAGCAGCACCTCTTCCAATTGAAAAGGGATTGGTATCCAAAATATATGAAGAACTTACACAACTCATAGGCATAAAACAAATAACCCAATCGTTTAATAAACAAAAACACATTAATTTATTTTGTAGAGAAGACACTTCTCCAAAGAAAACACACAGATAGACTCAAACACAGGGCAGAATGTACACAGCATTTGGGAAAATGGTTTCAGAGTTTTTATTTTATGACGGCTGTTTTTAGGGTAATGATGTTTTAACTTCTATATTTACTTTATAACATTCACTTTTAAATGGAGGTTTCTGATAGTTTTTGGTGTCAATGAGGTAAACTTAATTTAATGTGAGATCTATCTTATAAATAGAACTGTTATTTATAGAATAGTTTAACTCCACATAATTAAAGACAATAAAATATTTTCCATATAACATGTATAAAATGCACTCTAGCTCTTTTTATAATCCTTTATTTGATAACTTTTTTTTTGGTTTATGGTTTTTGGGCCACACCCAGTGACTCTCAGGGATTACTCCTGGCTATGCGTTCAGAAATTGCTCCTGGCTTGGGGGACCATATGAGATGCCAGAATCTAACTGAAGTTCATCCTATGTTAGTGCATGCTAGGCAAATGCCTACCACTTGCACCACCACTCGGGCACCAATATATGATAGCATTTTTATCTACTCTATTTGAATAAGCAATACAATATCTTGGGCTTTAGGAAGATATTGATTTCTAGTGCGAAAATCTTAAACTTCTAAATACACACAACCTTCACCTAGAAACTCAATTTCAATCGTAGAATTGTAAAGTCTTATGTTTAAATTGGTTTGTGGGTCCGGTGAGGTGGCACTAGAGGTATGGTGTCTGCCTTGCAAGTGCTAGCCAAGGAAGGACCGCGGTTCCATCCCCCGGTGTCCCATATGGTTCCCCTAAGCCAGGGGCAATTTCTGAGTGCTTAGCCAGAAGTAACCCCTGAGCATCAAATGGGTGTGCCCCCCCCAAAAAAAAAACAAAAAGAATTGTTTTGTAAATTAAGGTTACTGAGAAAATGTCTATTATTGTAGTGCTATCAAATAAGTGAAACAATGTAATTTGACAATATTTTATTAAAAAAAACAACTTATTACCATTTAAGCTGTCATTATTAGAACTTAGGTTTAGTTTTTTATCATTTGTTATGTAGAACAATTCAAATTATATACATATATATTTTTCTTGGAATAGTTTTTTTTATAGAGAGGAGAGTAATAGACAAGTACAGAGACATATAAGGAACACAGCAAAACCTTATTTCCAAATATTGCACGCAAAATCACTTGTGCTAACCTGTTCTATTGGTTATATGTAGTTTCACAACTGATCAATTGAAAATCAGAGAGAAAATCCAGTATGCTCACCATCTGGTTTACATTTATAATTAGACAGTCCTAACACATGCCAGTTTGGAAACATTGGACATCCTACTTTCCTTGCAGCGACGTTCTGTCTAAATTCAAGTATTTCTTCAAATTTCATAGCTCACCAATCTTTCTAGATTGGGGATGTGGTACATTTTCTTTCTTTCTTCTTCTTCTTCTTCTTCTTCTTCTTCTTCTTCTTCTTCTTCTTCTTCTTCTTCTTCTTCTTCTTCTTCTTCTTCTTCTTCTTCTTCTTCTTCCTTCTTCTTCTTCTTCGTCATTTTTCTTTTTCTTCTTTTCTTCTTTTCCTTATTTTTCTTTTTCTTCTTTTCTTCTTCTCTTCTTTTCTTCTTGTTCTCTTCCTTCTTTTCTTCTTTCTTCTTCTTCTTTTCTTCTTTTCCTTCTTCTTTTCTCTTCTTTTTCTTCTTCATTCTTCTTTTTATTCCTTCTTTTCTTCTTTCTTCTTCCTTTTCTTCCTTCTTCTCTTCTTCTTTCTTCTTCTACTACTTTCTTTATTCTTCTTTATTCCTTCTACTTTCTTCTTCTTTCTTCTCCTTTTTCTTCTTTCTTTCTTTCTTTCTTCTTTTCTTTTTCTTCTTTCTTCTTCTCATCATCATTTTCTTCCTCATTTACTTATTTATTTATTTATTTATTTATTTATTTATTTATTTTGGTTTTTGGGCCTGGTGACACTTAATGGTTACTCCTGGCTATGCACTCAGATATGTCTCCTGGCTGTGGAGACCGTATGGAACTCTGGGAATTGAACACAGGTCAGTCCTGAGTCAGCCATGTATAAGACAAACACACTACCACTGTGCTACCCCCCCTTTTTGTTATGTACTTCTAATGATTTTCCATTTCGAAACTTTCTGTTCTGGACTAAGTTTTCTAGCATTCTTTTGCTTCTTTTATGGGACTGTTGTTCATCAACCCATATCCAGATATAACAAACTCATTCAGATAAGGCACTATGTACTGGTAACTTTGCCACAAGAGTAGTGATATACTTAAACTAAATTACTAATAAAGTTTAGTAAGGGTAGGAAGGGTGGTGGTTTTCCCTTCAATTGGGTCTGATCTCAGCATGGATCCAAATTATTATTAAACAGAACATTTTACTTTATTTTCTTTCCTTTTAATAGGCTTGGAGCAGCATTATTTGAACATAATTAGAACCTCACAAATATATTTTGCTATGAACAGTAAATCATTATGGCATATCCTACCGACACTGCTGTATGTAACGTTGACTTACAATCTTGCAAAGGCAGTACATTAGTCAAGAGATGAAACCACCTCAGAGATTAGGTACATGTCTTGGAATGTGATCTCAACTTGTATCAAGAAAATTACTTCATTGAGAATACATATTCTTCACTCAGGCAAACCACTATATTACAGAGTAGGTTTACTTAAAAGTTTATGTACTTGATATCATGTTTATATTTGATATATATTTATAGGTTATAGAGTAGTGCTTTCAAAATTTTCAAAAGAAAACTTCTTTAAATATATCCCCTAATGTATAAATTTCATGAACCTGCGGGTCTATTTCAGAACTGAATTGTTTAGAAAAGAAGATAGCTAAAACATAAATAAAATAAAAGGAGGAACAAAGATGGAGGAATGAAGGAAGAAAGAAATAAAAAGAATCGAAGTAGAGAGAAAACATCCCATAAATAACGATTTGGATTTCTTTGAAAATGAAAGGGTCACTTCTCTAAAAACAACAGCAATAAATAATGATGTCAGTTAAGGTCCTGTGATTGCAAGTCACAAAATTTTCTCTGACATGTCTGAATTTAAGGAAGCTGCCTGTAAATAATTGCTTGAAAATTATGCAAGAAGAGAGAAAAAAATCAAGAATCTCTTATTTCTAAGAAAAAAAAAGAGAGAAAGATACAGCTGGGAGTTGTGGAATTCCTTAAAGTATTTGAAAACACTCAAGATAAATCAAATTTAATTATTAAGTACACTAAAATATTTACTTTAAGACATGATATCAAGAAGAGAGGGTAGGGTTTTTTTCCTCTTAGCTTGAGTTTTTCTATCCAAGTTGCTGTCAGAGTTTAAGACATTTATTTATACAACAATTTTCCTGCAGAAGCAAATTAAAGTGGCAAAGGGTGAGAGACCTTAGGTGTAGCAAAACCAGGAGGTGTCAGGCCTTAGACTTTGCTTTGGTAATGTCCATGAAGTTATCCTTCCATCGATCTTAACAAATTAGTGGTCTCAAGCCATTAAGAAATAGAGGACCTCGGGGTTGGAGAGATAGCATGGGGGTAAGGTGTTTGCCTTGCATACAGGACAGTGGTTCAAATCTCAGCATCCCATATGGTCCCCTGAGCCTGCCAGGAGCGATTTCTGAGTGTAGAGCCAGGAGTAAACCCCTGAGCGCTGCCGGGTGTGACCCAAAATCCGACACCCCACCCCAACCCCCCGAAGGAAAAAAAAAAAGGAAAGAAGAAAAGAAATAAAAGGACCAGACAGAGAAATTGACTTGAATTAAATGGCAGAAAGCAAACTAGAACTAGTGTCTGGTTCTTTTTTATAGGGGTGTAGGATGATTTGAGCATTTATCGGATATGCTAGGCAGTTATGTCTAACTCTGTGTTTGATGGCTGTTCCTTCTAAGGCATACGGAGAGGTATATGGTTCAAGGGTTTGAAATCGAGTTGGGTCATGCAAGGCAAACACCTTAAGCCCTGTGTTATCTCTTTGGAAAGATTTGTACTTTATTATGAGAACATAATTTAATTTTTTTTGGGGGGGCCACACCCACTGATGCTCAGGGGTTACTCCTGGCTATGCGCTCAGAAGTCGCTCCTGGCTTGGGGGACCATATGGGAACCAAGGGATCGAACAGCAGTCCATCCTACGTTAGCGAAGGCAAGGCAGGCACCTTACCTCCAGCGCCACCACCCGGCCCCAATAATTTAATTTTAATTTTAATTTCAATTTTTCTTTTAGTTTTAAGGTAAAAAATAACACTCAGCAATATATTTTTAGAACTCACATGGAGTTATTGTGTACTAGTTGTTAACATTTTGAATTATTTTCTTTCTTTTTCTTTTTCTTTTTTTTTTTTTTTTTGTCACATCCAGTGACTTTCAAGAGCTATTCCTTGCCATACTCTCAGAAATCACTTCTAGCTTGGGGGACCATTTGTGTCCATCCTGGTTAGCAGGGTGCAAGGTAAACACATTATTATTTGCGCCACTACCCCAGCCTCAGACATTTTAAATTATTTTCTAATCACTATAGACCAGTCACAAACTATATAGGTACCACAAAAATATCCTACCTGTTTTGGTATTTTTTCTAATTACATGGTCCTCACCATTACAAAGACTTAAGGAGTTAACACCTAGTATATCAAATTACTTTGATGATTCTATTAGTAAAATATGGTTGGCATATTTTCTAATTAGTTGCTGTTATTTTCATACCAAAATCTTTTAAATTTCATCACTATTGCTATCTAAGTGTCAGAGTATATATATATAGGACTTTAAAATAATGGAGTTCACTTTGACACCAAAATTATCTGGGGCCCGGGAGATAGTATGGAGGTAAGGCATTTGCCTTTCATGCAAAAGGTCATCTGTTCGAATCCTGGTGCCCCATATGGTCCCCCATGCCTGCCAGGAGCAATTTCTGAGCATGGAGCCAGGAGTAACTCCTGAGCACTGCCGGGTGTGACCCCCCCCAAAAAAAAGAAAAAAATGAAAAAAAAATTATCTGTGCAATGCTTAAAAATAGGTCATTACTTTAACTATGCCTAAAAAGAAAATAACTATAAAAGTAATTTACCTCTTGGCCCAGAGAATCTGTGCTTCACTGAATTTTCCAGCTCAGTGCCCTTTACTTAGCATTTTCCTTAATTTATTAGAAGCATTAATCTAGTGGGAATACATGTCTATGCCATAATAAAAATATATATGATGTATGTGGTAGAATTATCCTTTACTCATTATCCAGGCTCCAGGAGAGTCTGTAAGAGCCACTCAGCAAGAAGAACATAAATCAAAGGAAACTGTTTTTACAGTGAGCAAACCAAGAGACTATACTTTGTAATTTCCCCATATATAATGGGGTTTACTTTGTATTCTAGAATCTCTTTTCTATCTTATATTAATTTAAATGCAGATTTTGTTATTCTATTAAACATTATCAGTCTATCAGACAAACACCTGTGGGGAACTATAAATTAACCTCTCTATGCACATTAGTGAGAAAGACTGAGCTTTCCACAATTATAAATTTGCCCTCAGAGTTACCTTTGTAATCTTTCTGACATTAAAAATTCTCTTCAGAATCATACTGACACCCAGGGTGTGATGCTTCTTATTAACAACACAACTTCAGGTACATACACAATTACAAAGCTTGAGGAAAACATATATAAAGCCAGGATAAAATGTCATGATAGGGAGATGTACTATGCAGTGTTACTTTCTGTCCTGACTGGAGAGTTGGATAACAGCAAAAACACATTTAGGCTCTGAATACAAGGCATAAATCTGGAAGCTCATCTCAACTGTTTTTTACTGGACTTAGATCAATCTTGTTCTAAAACCTCTAATGAATCTAGTTGTCCTCCTGGATTTTTCAATTCTAGAGTACTCATAGCTTTTGTTGCGCTCTCATGATATTAAAATTAGTTGTCTGGAAATATCCCTTCTGAATAGGCTAATGGTGTATCATAATGTTCTATTTGCCAAAGTCTTCCAAATTTTCCCAATGCATAGCTCTTAATAAATCTAATTTGAATAAATTGTCAATTTCTAATTCAGTTATTGGCAGAAGTAAAATACCAGTCTGACATGCATTATTTGGTCTAGTAAATGCATCTCTATCATAACAGAGGACATACCAGATATTTTAGCTCCCTGGAACTAACTTCTCACTGGTTTAAAATTTCAAATTGCCCAAAGAGCAATCTCAGTTTTTTCTAGTGTTCCACTCAGGATTTTTTTTGTTTGTTTTGTTTTTTGGGTCACACACGGCAGTGCTCAGGGGTTACTCCTGGCTCTATGCTCAGAAATTGCTCCTGGCAGGCACGGGGGACCATATGGGGCACCAGGATTCGAACCGATGACCTTTTGCATGAAAGGCAAATGCCTTACCTCCATGCTATCTCCCGGGCCCCTCCACCCAGGATTTTATGGAGGGAAATTGTGCATATTGGTTTTAAAATCATGAATACCTTTTCCTGTTATCTTTTCTTCTTAACCAGAGATCAGGGCTATAGTGTTTTTGTTCACTTTACCCTTCTTCATCAGGTGAATGTGAAACTACTTTCCTTGAAGTTGGGTACATTTACTTGTTGATTTTTGTGAACCCTGAAGCAAATTGGAGTTTAGCAGTGCTCTATAATAGCTTATTTGTCACATGAGGTAAAACATAATAACATAAGTTATTTCATTTAAAAAATAAGTGAAAACTATTTAGAAAATCTGAAATGATATTAGAAAATTATAAGTAACTTACAGTTTCCAGAGATTTTTTTTGTAAATTTTGTAAAACATTTTTGTAAAGTTTTTGTAAAGTTTGAAGAAAATCTAATAGTGGTTGGAGAACTTGGTCTTGTCCATAGTCTCCTTGATTAAAATATTCATAGTTATTAAGTTAAGACTAATTTATTAAATTTTTCTATACCTGAAAAAAGCATAGTACCATATTTCAAACTTCTTCTTACAGAAGTTTACAGACCAATTTTTTTAAGTATTCCAAGATAAAGACCTTCCCAAGTGGCTCAATAGTCTTGCTTCCCTATCATTTTTATGTCTTGTTTTCATCTCTCCTTTATTCTGTGAAATTTATAACTTATTTTATAAAAGGAAAAATTTACACATATTGCAGATTATATTTCCATTCTATTTTTCTCACATATAACTAAAACCATTACTTTTAAAATCAATCAGGACCTACAGATATTGCCTAATTCATACAAGGTTTTCTTCTAGTAAAATTGGTTAAAAGAAAACCACACCAAACTGCTGTTACCTCTATTGAAATAAGTAGCACCTTTTAATAACTCCAAATACAGAGTACAGTCATTTAATCACATATGCTCCACAACATATCTGTAAATCAAATAGAAAGACAAAAGAAAAAATGGGAGCAAATTATGTTTTAGAAAGGTTGAGCATTTAAAATATATTCACAGACTAAGCTTATAATTGTCTGATTTAGAGGACCTAAAAATGATATCCCAGAAGAAAGCAATTTCATTGCAGACAGTTATATACTAAATTAAATTCATGAAGTTTTACATGTTATAAAGTGATTTCAAAATTACCTCATTAAAGTCTGCATTCGTTATGTAAAATATGGTACGGATAATATCATTGTCGCAATGAATATGTGAAGACACCGAGGCCAAAGAAATCTGTAGCTACTCTACAGTCAAACATTTAAAAATGAGATGACTGGAATTCAAAGTCAGGCTTTCTGACTTTATTTCTAGCATTTCACATAAAACACAGGAAGATAATTAATTCTTAGCACAATATATTCTCAAAAATATCATAAGGAACACATAAAAATTAATAAATTTTCTGTCATATATTATCACACTGGAGAATTATAAAATGAAGTAGGTGCTTTGTATTTGCAATAAAGCCTTTTTTTAAACTTAGCCGGTATTCTAGGAAATCATCAAGAAAATTTGGAGAGGCTAGAGTAATAGTATTCAAGGTACTTGTCTTGCTCATAGCTGACCCAAATTTGAACCCTGACATCCCAAAGGGCCCACTGAGCTTGCCAGGAGGGAATTAGGAACACAGAGTCAAAAATAATACCTGAGTAATATTGTGTTCCCCACATACACATACATAAAAGAAAGCTAAAAATGTTGCTCAATTGATTTTTTTTTACTATCCTGTAATTATCAGAGGAACTGAAGTATTCTGACCTAAGCAAGTCTGTGCAAGTTTACCAGACAGACATCAACACTTATTATGAGAGAACTAGGATTCCAGATCACTATATCTCATAATTGACACTTCATTCCACTTTCCATTTACTCCTCCAGAAATTATTTATTGATTTGATTGGACTATCCTGGCATTGTTGGAGTTTTATGAGTACAGTATTTTTTTATTACAATCCCAGTCCTTATCAAAATTTCAATTTCATGGACAGATAGAAACACAAACACAAATAGATAGTTAATTGTGTAGGCCAAAAGGAAAGGCTATCACCTATGAAGGAAATCAAAACAGTTAACAGAATTTAGGACTATATTGATTTATATATGTATAAATATTTAAATGTGATCAATGATAGGTTGGTTAAGTCAGACAAAAAGGAAAGCTACATATGCTGCTTTGAGTTTTTACATATAAATAAGACATTATAAATAAAGAAAACACTATATAAGTATAGAAAATCACTGCTAGAACTCTGATAAGAGTTCCTTAAGTGCTGGAGCAAGAACAAGGCATATTGGAAAGAAGTGAAAGGGAGTTAATAAGAGGAGAAAAGTAACTTAGGAAGGGCCACTGGGTCTCAAGGACTTTGGTTTATAAGTCAGGTAAAATGGAGAACATAGGAAATTTTTCCTGTGGAGGACTAAGGTAACATTATGCATATTTTTAAAGGATTGCTCTTTATCTTGTACTGAGATTATTTTAAAGGACAAAGAAATAAATAATAATATGTCAATAGAGTCTAGACAGGTAATGAAGGCTCTTTCTCTAATTTTATTCTTTTCTTGATTGATTATGCTTGAACAGTCTCACCCATTTCATTTAATTTTATCCCATTAAGTCAGTTAGATTATTTCCATATCTGTAACCAATCTGAATCCTCAATAACTTATTCATTTATTAACAACAGCCTATGACTAGCCCTTTATAATGGTATGCCACTTAGTTAGCCTGAACCCCAGAGTTTTAAAATTAAAATTATCACCTTACTACGTTAATCCCCTTAGATTCATCACCTTTATATTTATCACCTTATTTCTAATAATCAATTGATTATCTTAGCCAATAATAAAAGGTGCAGCTATATATCTATATCTCTCAATATATTTATATAACATAGAACTCATAATTTTTCACAACTATCTGCTATTTTCATAATTCCGGTGCTGTTGTCATCTTACCTTTTCTATACTTTTCAAGAGACTCAGGTATTCAAACATAAAGGGAATCCTTATAAACCTATCTACACCGAGTAATAGTTGAAATTAGGCTCACAAAAGACCTACTTATTCTTTCCCAAGGTTACATAGCCATTATATGAAAAAAACAAATACATTCTAGAGCTTCCAGTTCCTCCTTACTGTCAGGTATACACATTCTAAAGATCTATTGAAGGGCTTGTAGCAGATTAGTTGGAGAATTTAAAAGTATTATTCATCTAAAATTATTATCTTCTATTTGTAAAAATAATGAACTATATGGATCAAACTCTATTGATATTGCTAGAGTAAGTTAAGTTATAAAAGGATTTCATTAGGATCCGGAGAGATAGCATGAAGGTAAGGCATTTGCCTTGCATGCAGAAAGATGGTGGTTCGAATCCCGGCATTGCATATAATTCCGGAGCCAGCCAGGAGCGATTTCTGAGCATAGAGTCAAGAGTTGCCCCTGAGCACTGCTGGGTGTGACCCAAAAACAAAACAAAACAAAAAACAAACAAACAAGCAAAAAGATTGCATTAAAAACTGATAGGAAGGGGACCTGGAGATAGCATGGAGGTAAGGCATTTGCCTTTCATGCAAAAAAGGTCATCGGTTCGAATCCCGGTGCCCCATATGGTCCCCCGTGCCTGCCAGGAGCAATTTCTGAGCATGGAGCCGGGAGTAACCTCTGAGCACTGCCGGATGTGACCCCCCCCAAAAAAAAAATGATAGGAAAAGTTAAAAAATATGTGCAGAAAAGGAATATTAGGTAAATATTTTTGGTGGACTTACCACATATATACAGTGGATATGCTTTTTAAAATATCAAACTTAAAAGTGATTTCTATTACTTAGACTTACCATATATATCAAATTCCCAGACTACAGCTTAAATCATTCAATATAGGCTCTATTCTCAGATTACTCAAGGGGACTAAGGAGATAAAATGTACCAAAAGGAAATTACCAAAGAAGAATCTGTAAGACTTCAGCCAACAGTTTATTTTTTGGAGACTTCATAATTGGAAGCAGGGGCCAAATATGAACTTTTCCATGCCTACCCTATTCTGCATTCCAAATTCCTAGTCACCTTCTGAGACCATCCGACACCACCTTCCACCCATTGCTTCTTTATTTTTTTTTACATTAGTGAAACACACCTGGTAGCACCCAAAGGTTACTTCTGGATCTGTACTCAGAAATTGCTCCTGGCAGGCTCGAGGAACCATATGGAATGCCAGAATCGAACCTAATATCTCCTGGGTTGGATGCATGCAAGGCAAATGCCCTACTGCTATGCTATCTCTCTGGCCCTCACCCATTGCTTTTTTCTTTTGCCTTTTTCCATATTTTGTAGCTTATAGATCAGCAATTATTTATTGGCATTTGTGTCAATCTTATATGCTTGAATAAAATTTTTATATAATACCTTTTTATACTTTATTCTGCTTAACTTTTTCCTTCTTTTTTTTTTTTGTTTTTTTGGGCCACATCCGGTGACCCTCAGGGGTTACTCCTGGCTATGCACTCAGAAGTCGCTCCTGTCTTGGGGGACCATATGGGAAACCGGGGGATCGAACCTTGGTCCATCCTAGGCTAGTGCAGGCAAGGCAGGCACTTTACCTCTAGAGCCACTGCCTGGCCCCTATTCTGCTTAACTTTTAAGACTCTAAGATTACTATTAATTTTCAGTTGCAAAACCTAAGCTTCATTTTATACATCATGAAACGATAATTTACCTGTAGTTCTGTCAGATATCAAGAACATGTGCTACATAGAATGTTAAAGGTAAATTAAAGTTAATAAATGGATTGATCTTTTACTCAGAAGCACTATAAAAATTTGATTAAATGTCCTTCAATTCAACAACTTTTATAAAGTCCTGTAATACTAAGAGAGGGTTTATTCCTATTTTTCTATTTCTTATTTACAGAAGATTAGAGAAATGACATATCTAAGAAGACAATGCTTTTACAAAGAAACCTAATCACATTATTTCTAAATATTATTTCTAAAATGTTAAGTTCTAAATAACATGACAAGGTCATGAATACATGAAAAAATGAAGGAGAAGACTGCTAATTATCATTTTTATCATCATCTAGGAAAGGAAATATGCCTGAAATTTCTTTGATAGGAATCATAGAAAATGAACCAAAAACTTTTATTTTTCTAGAATTTTGTGTCTCCATTTCCTCCTTGAAAATCACCAGTCTTATTCCTTTTTAACTGTTAGAAGGATAACTATACTCAAACTGAGTTCAGCATTGGTATTTATAATGTTAGCTCTCTGACTCAATTGGAATGAGATTTTCCCAAGAAAAGAATTATTTTTCCAAGTGAACTCAACATGTTGCCATATGACTAGAGTAAAGAATACAGCCAAATCTTGTTTAGTTTAAGCACTGCACAGGCATGATTTTCCTTCTCATGACATCCTTATCTTTATTTGAGAAATACTACTCTTTACAGGCAATAAAGTGGACTTTACTGCGTTTCAAGTGAGCCTCCAGCTACCACTCCATTTTATTAGTTTCCATCATGAATTCTGGCTGATGCTCTATACTAGAGCCTAAGGCATTGGAGATCTAAATGTACTCACTGTGAACTGTGATCCATAGAGAGGACTGCACTCATGTTATACTGTAAGATTCTGTAACCCGATGGCACCATAATGTCTGAGACGGCTTATAAAATGTTATTCTTTAGGTTCTGTTCACACTGTCTTTTCTTCAAAGCTGTACACATCCTGCCTTCTAGATATCTAAGCTTTGATTGACAGGCAGTAAGTGATTCTCTAAACCATTGCCTTTCTCTGAGAACACATGCTGGATTATGAGCCAAACTCTTGAGAGACTCTTCTTAGTTTTTGACCTCAGTCAACCATCAATACAAATACATCTGCTTCCCAGAGACTAATCAGACACTGAATTTCAAAAGTCAAGAACACTTACAAACTTCCATAAATGTATTTTCACCAATCATGATTTCCCATTACAATATACTACTTTATTTGTAATTTTCTTTCTGATAAATACAGTCAGATGTGGTTGCAAGATACACTTCAGAGTTTTGAGCTAAAATGCATGTACTCTGACTTCCACATACTCCTTTAGCCAAGAATACAAAGAAAGAAAAATTTCTCCTTATCCACACCCAAAACTTATTAGTGTTGCAAAAAATTTTTGTCACTCCCAAACTATGAACATGAAGTGAGAATAACTCATTTGAATTACTCTACTAATAAATATTCAACTTATTCTGTTCAATTATATGAACAACATACAAATGACAATTAATGAAATAATAATCTATAGCGTAACATGCATTCAGCAAGCTTGTTTAGGGTCTTTTAGTAAAAATATATGATAATATTAAAATGATACAGTGAAAGATAAGATTTACTGAGAAGAATGTATATTTCCAACTTGCTTTGATGTTTATTAGTTGCCTTCTAAAACAACTCAAAATATTACATGTGATATTTATTCAAGAAAAGTGACCATTTTGTTAATCTGGAAACAAGTTTCACATATGAGACAGGCAGGAACTTTTTGGAACTTTTAAATACAAAATATGAAATAGAAAATCTTGGGAGAAAAAGACTAGTCTCAATATTTAATGATTGGTGAAATCTGAAATGAAATTTGCTGTGTGGAGTTTGGTATATGGGTAAATATCTGTAAAAATGGCTTTTTATAATAATGCTACAGTATTATGGCAATAATTAAAGTGATTAAGGGGCCGGGCGGTGGCACTGGAGGTAAGGTGCCTGCCTTGCCTGTGCTAGCCTAGGATGGACCGCGGTTTGATCCCCCAGTTTACCATATGGTCCCCCAAGTCAGGAGCAACTTCGGAGTGCATAGCCAGGAGTAACCCCTGAGCGTCACTGGTTGTGGCCCAAAAACCAAAAAAAAAAAAAATTAAAGTGATTAAGAGGGGTAAAATATGTATAGTATGTTCTCAGATAAAATAAATGGTTAGGTATAAAGAGAATGAAGAAAATAAACAATAAACAATTGTATCATTTGAGAATATAGAGGATATTGAAACACAATTTTGTGAATCTATTTTAATAGCTTTTAACAGAAAGGAAAATAAAGATTAACATTTTAGAAAAAATTATTTCACATAAAAATCAGGTTACACTAGCATTATTATAAGGTTTATTGAATATAAATGTTTTGTCTTTTTGCATATACTGATATTGAACTGTGTTTACTGTTTACAACACTTATCTCTCAACTTTAATTCTTTAAATTCTATCCCTGACCAGAAACCTGAAAACCTAATATTATTCAAACAAATCAGTTCTTGTCTTAATGTTTTATTTTTCTATTTAATTGGGATTATTTATAATATATTACAAACTTGAGTGCATAATGATAAATCCAACAGTTTGTTCATGAAGACACCCTGTTAGGGATTGTTCTAAACAGCTCTTAGAATTCTCCTGCAATTAAATAAATGAGAGCAAACATGAAGAAAAGAAAAACTACTTTGCAGTCTACTCCAGTATTCTTTCTGTAAGAATTTAAAGGCAGTGTTTATTCTCACATTTCTTTAAGAAAATGTCGCATAAATCCAATAATTTACTTATTTCCTTTGGGCTTAAATAATGGTACAGATGACTGCAAACAAGACTGCTAAGAGGTGGTTAGGAATAAGCTGAAGTTTCACTAATAGGGTCTTCTTATTTTGGAAGGGATTAAGTTTATTTTTCTGTTCTTGTTTACTTATAATTACTTTTGTAATTTTATAAAGTTCTCTTCAAAACTATATTGCACAAAATTTACCAAGCTCATTTTCAATAACATTTGGAGAGGAATAAAGATCTCTATTTGTCTCTTCTTTTCTCTCTTTTTGACATTTACTTTGATATTTGAGACCTTGATGGACAAATGATAGTGATGAAAATGTAGGAAGAAAGCACAAAGCAGTATGGGGCATTATATGTTCTTTACTGATCCTTAAGAATTGTGTTGGAAATATTTTCCCACCTGGTAAAACCTGAGCCTCCTCATTGATTTAGGATGACATCAAGGGAATTAATTCAGCAATAATTAGAAAAAATAGCATTGGGGGAGGCTAGCTCTAGTCGAAATGAAGTTTGGGGAGGCACCATGTCGAAGGCCATCTCCCTAAGTTGGGTGTGCTGGGAGCCTTGATAGGTCCCCAGCTGTCCCCTCTTCTGCCCCCGGCCTCCAGGTCTTGCCTGGGGCCCAGCCCAGGTGTCCAGAAATGATGGGTCCTAACTTGGGGTGTGCTGATATTTGTTCAGTTTCACTAAAGTTGTCACTGGCAATTTCTTACCACTCTACATGTTCAAAACACAGTACATATTAAGAGTATTCCCTATCCTTAAGTTAAGTTTTGAGTATACAGAATGTCCATTTTGTATTATGCCCTTTCTCAAGCCCCTACAAAGTTTGTTTTTACTCCTTAACTCTCGCCCTCCAACCATCAGTAACCCACATTACTCTTTAAACTTCAGTACTGCATAATCCTAATCACAGACCAAAGCCGTGCATTGGATCTAACAACCCCCAACTATTTCAAAAGACATAAAATGGACTTGAATATTTTATGTTTTTTCTCTGACAGCTAGAAGTCTTACTAAATATTATCTTATACAATGACAGTTATAACCACTTTTTATCTTTTCTTCTCTTTGTGAACTGTTCAATAAGGAATTTTGGTGAAAGAGTCCCTCAGTTTAATGCTTATGATTGAACCTTGTCATGGAGATTGTTGGACTTGTTCTTAAGGCCCCATTATGTCCCAATAACACCACGTGGCATTGTTCCTTGTTTGCATAGGCACATTAAAATGGGAAAATACTATACATACAATTAAGATCTTATCTAATAGAGATTGGAACACACAAATCTTGAAATGCAATGGGACCTTACACCCTGAACATTGACATAATGACCTGGCACAGGCCTCAGAAGAATGGGTATCCTCCATTCACCCCTGAACAAGGGAAGTTATCCATGAAGCATCCTAGTTTTTCTATAGCATCACCTGGAAGCAATCCTTTACCAGGGAAGACCTACCGCTGCTCTGACATCAACCTGCTCAAAAGAGACTTCCCTTAACTCTGAGAAGACTTAACAACGACGACCTGCTTACATGACAGGGCTCTCTGCATTGCCCTTTAATTGTGAAGTGAAACTAGAGGATGCTCCACATTCTGACTTCAATGTAGGATATGCAGATTCCAGGATCTTTAATAGAGAAACATGATACCAACAACAGAGACTGTGTGAAAAATAAAAGTGTGTTGGCACTACAGACAATGTCCTGGGTTGGACAAACTAGCTTGCCTAGAGCCTAGAGTTAGTCTTATGCCAGGAAACTTCAGGGGTAGAGTCTCCTTGTATTAGGCCAAGTTTTTTCCTTTCCATGTCCCTCATATTTTGGTGGGCCTATGCAAACAATAATTGTTACTCTAACAATTTTTACTGTGCTCCTTTGACTCTAATCCTTAAAAAAATCCACTTAAACTTTTGAGGTTAACTTAGATTATTATGAATATGCATGAAAATGTAAAAATATACTATGCCTTTAATGTTTAAGGAGTTACATAAATTTAACGGCTTTATAATGTATTACAAACTGGGGACTTGAGGGGCAAAGTAATTGTGCATGAGTTCTGTTTTATTTATGTTAATGTTCTTTGGCTGAAAGTTCAAAGTTAAGATATCAGCAAGGGGACTTCTTCTGAGAATTCTGTTTATGGGTGATTGTCCTTCCACTGTAACTTTACCAATAGCATTGGTATAAATATGTTCAAAATTAAGATCAAGAAAGAATAGGAATTAAACAATGGCTATATCTTTTACATTTATATTATCCAGATTCTTAGTTGGAAGATTTCAGTTTATTTTATTTTTGTTTACACATAAAAATAATGCATATAGTTTATATTTTAGAAAATTATGGTGATTTCCAGTTTGAATTTAATATATGTATTTTATTAATAGAGTCTAACAAATCATTTAATTCATTTTAATTCAATTACGAAGCTATTCAAATTTGAATTTCAGTCATACAATATTTCAACAACTATCCCCTCATCAGAGCACATTTTCTATCAAGTTTCCTTCAAGTCCTCCTTCCTCATGCCTTTGTCTCACTCTCATATCTCACAAGCTCACTCTTAGCTTTTTTTCTTGAAATAGTATATTTTGTCTTCTTCCAGCAGAACCACACAATTTGAATCATCTTGTGCTGCCTCATGAATTGAGGGAGAAAATAAAAATGAATGGTACAAGGATCAAATAGTCATATGGACATTAAATGGAAATAAAAAATGATCAGACTTAAACACCAAACCTAAAGTCAACAACAACAGAATCAATACCCTATCTACAACAAGCTATGCATAGAGGGGAACAGTTATACTATACTAGAACTCCAGGGGGCAAAAGAGGGAGATATGGGACACTTGCTGGTAAAAGGGGTAGAGGGAGGACAACCCTGGTGGTGTGAATAGCCCTTATTCATTGTCACTATGTACCTTAAATATTACTGTGAAAGATTTATTATTCTCTTTTGGTCACAATAAAAATTATATTTTTAAAAGAAATACTATATTGTAGATGTATCATGAATATCACTTTACCTAATTTCAGCAACCATATCTTGTCCATGTTTATCATTTCCAACTATCAAATTTTATAGTGATTTCTTCTCTGCCCTAAATAAACTTTCCACCTCTTGCACTCAAAACTTTCTGATAAGGGATTAATATTTTACTCAAAACAAAGATCAACCCTGATTTTTTCTATCTGTTTAAAACTTGATTTTACTCCAAAATAGATTGTCTTGCATGTAAACCTGGGTGAGACTTGCTCAGGATAGCCTGAGCTATCGGCACTCACTCTGTTCTTACTCCCAGTCTTGAGGTTGGTCTCTGTACTCAATAAAATAACCCTTTTGGTAGGCCATATAATCTCCATATGAAATAGGATATTACCAGACTACAAGTGTTTAGCCTCTCCCTGATTTGGATTATTTCATGCAACATATCTGCTTTATATGAGTCATCTGGGATTGAAGATAAGGCACATGGGTTGATATTACAGGAAGGAGTTATCATTGTCTGATACTGAATGCAAAGTCCAGTGTTGTTTTATTTATATTATAAATAATTTATATATAATTTAATATAATATTTTTATAAGTCAAAATTTAATATATCTTAAATATTTGAATTGTATATATTTATATTTATTATACAATATATTTTAAGCATATATTTTAATATAATACATAATATATTATATATTAAGATTAAATGTGACAAAAGGCTCCACCATGTGTAAGAAATAGTGTTAGCATTCGTCTGCAAAATTAGCAGCTAGTTCTGAACAGAGAAATTCCTGGTTGAATAGTCAAATTTAGGGTCTGCCAGAAATTAGAATTTCAAAACATGATTTTGAAGACATGATTTAGGTCAAAAGCTTGTCAGAATATCCTAACCTCCTTATTTACTTAATTTCCTTTAAGGAAATTGAGAAAAGGAAACACACTTGGAGCAATTATCCTAAGAAAAGAAGGGAATGGGCTCCCCCACAGGGCTGATAGAGCCACAACAATGGGAATTGGGGAGGCAAGCTAATAAAATTTGATGAATTTTGCAAATGCATCAGAAAGTGTTGGGGTATTCTAACTGCTGCTTTCCATTTACACACCCAGTCTTCTAACAGGTAAGGTGGGAATGCGACCTTGTAAGCAAAGTATATAATGTGTGCTGAAAAACTATTATATGCTCTCGAAGGTATGGCCTAAGAGTCCTCAGTTCTGAACTCTAATAATTTACTTTTCTTTTACTTACTATCTCTGGTCACCCATGCATGGCCTAAACAAAGAGAAAATAGGAAGAAAATAAAAGAAAGATCTTTATTAGACAGATCGGAAGAAGAATGATGGATTCACGTTCTCAAAACAACCATCTTGTTAGCAAGGTCATAAGGAAATTGACCAAGAAAACTGGGCTGTAAACCTCTGTTTTGAAAATAAAAAAATACTTTTATGGGTCAGTATCCTGGAACACAACTTATCTCAAACCTATTTACAAACGTAAAATAGTGCAAAGAAAGGAATTTGTCCTCATCTTTAGACTTTAACATTAAAGAGACATTTATACAAAGACAAGAGTTTATGTCTAGGAGTTTGCCAATTCTCATTTATTTGCCCAGTTTGAATACCCCATGTTTTTCTTCCATTTCAGTAGAATTTGTAACTCTGAGTCAAGTCTGGCTGTTTCTTACTATAATTATTCTTTTTCATTTTCCCTTTAACATTCTAACATAAAAGGAAATGTTCTCTATAAGATTTTGTGTCAATTCATTTTTGTGGGTTAGTTTGGGAGGTCACACCAGATGAAATTCATGGCTTACTCCAGGCTCTATGCTCTATGATCACCCTCTGTGGTGCTCAGGTTGTGTTGGACATGGAACCCAGACCATTGGTCAGATATATACAAGACAAGCCCGTATTTCTCAAGGCCATATGCTAGCTAGCTCTTTTATCCTGCTGTCATAATTTGTTTTAGAAATGGGGTACTGATTAATATCTGCTAGTTGAATAGGGATGGCATGGTGTGTAGGGTTTGAATAGAACTGATCTGATGTGTAGAATAGCCCTTAGATACCACAGAAAAGAACTTAATCCCGAATCCATCAGTCTCTGAGTATTGTATTGATATTTACATATAAAATTCCAGACACTTATAGTTACTTTATCACGCAGTTTAAGTAGAAGTCTTTTAGGTCAACCCCAATATTCAAACCACTCTTCCTTCCCAATGAATGTCTTCTCTATCTTGTCTCTTCACACTTAGGCAACGTTTTGGCCCTAAACCTTCTCCCCTCTAGTTTTATTGGCCTGTTGTTGCTCCATTGCATTTTTATTTTAATATTTATTGGTTTTTTTATATGTGTGCCACACCTGGTAATGTTCAGGGGTTACTCCTGGCTATGTACTCAATTGCTCCTGGCTTGGGGGCCACATGAGACACTGGGGGAATCTCAGATATCAGAGATCTCAGATTTCAGATCTCAGAGTATGAGGTCTGTAGCAGGAAGTCTGAAACTTTTGTACTTACTGGGACTTCCTCTTCTTCATTTCTTACTTATCACTTGTTTCTTGTCATTTTGGCCTCCAATGGGTACCTTCTCCCTGTTTTTCTTTTTTTTTTGTTTGTTTATTTTGTTTTTGAATTTTGGGGTCACATCAAAAATTGCTCAGGGCTTCAAGTTTTTCTCTTTGTTCAGTAATTACTCCTGGCTTGGCTTGGGAAAATATAGCTCTTGGGAAACTACAGCTCTTTCTGAGGGAACCAAGTGCTTTACCTAGTTTCTATGGAGAGTACAGAAGTGGAAAAGTGTAGTATTAAGTGAACTAGTTAATCCAATGGGTCACCTCATCAGATCAAAGTAGATAATGCACATTGAGTTGGGGAAAAATAGCAGGTAAAACAAAGAATCTAGACAGGCAGAAAACAAAATAAAAATAATACTTTCATGCCTACATTATTTTTATGGGCTTTTGATTTTCTTATATCTCTGACTGTGGGTACATGGGTAAGGATGTTGTTGTCCTACTGTACACTGAAGCATAAGTAAGGGGAAAAGTGATACTGTTCACTATACAGGCAAAAGCAATGGAATTAAAGAAGGAGATAGAGACCAGGGCTTTCCTTTTATCTCTTACTATAACCTACCCTTCTTCAACCCATTATCTATTTTATTTGGATACTTCTTTTTGCCTGTGACTTTTTGACAAAGGAAATTAATTAGATGACTTGCCATCTCATCCCTTCATTCCTACCATAACACATAACACAAACATCAACTACATTCTACCTTCAGTCTCCTTCCCACGACAGAGTCCTTTCCACTAAAGACCTAATTGTGGGTGGCAGATTTTTGCTTATTTACGTAACCTCTTTGGAACTTTTTGAGAAGTTCCATAACTCAGAAGCTCTTTTGCTCAATTATTTCATGGTTCTGTTAAATAATTGGTGACCAAACTCTGGAAGAAAATTGGCCTTCTTTATACATCACAATGGATACTCTTCGAGCAAATTTCTTCTTGCAACCCCTTGTCAAAGTTTCATATATTAGACTTTTAACAGACCAAATCAAAAGACTGAATAAGGCTTATAGTTAACTGGCCCAATATGACAGGAAGTGAATTTATGTAAATCCATTTTTCCTTTTTTAGTCTCAACCTCTCTATTTTCAAATTCTTATAATTATTGGTCTTGATAATATTCAAAACTATTTTAAACCAAGATGTTTTCAGTTTCTATTAGATTTTTATATGATCTGTTGTAAACTGATATTTTATAATGCTCTGAGTTTAGTGAGAAAGCTAAGCTTAAGGTTTTTCAGAAGATCACAATGACATTAGTAATTATTTTGTTAATTAAAAGTAAATTGCCACTGAACATTTCTTAATTTTTATTTAAGTAGAAAAAATTTATCTTGACAAGTAGGGAATTATTTCCAAAACAGGTACTTAGTTCACTTTGGTTCAGTATGAATTTGGAAGCATTTTGCAGAAAATTAAATTAATGTTCACCAAGAAATTAAGATAAAATGTGAGGATCACCATGTAAAGTTATTTGTCATTCTGGAAAGAACTATGAACCATATCAACTTTCAAAATCAAATGCATGAGTGATTAAAAAAATCAAGAATTTTAGGTGATGGGTAGTTGGATACTAGCAAATATTAGTCAATTCAAAAAGTAAAGGGACAACTGACTGTGCCAGATAGATTAACTCTGTTGAAAATCAGTATATTAAAATATATTTTTAAAGAATCCTAGATTAGCTAAGGCTATTATCATATATGAACTAATAGCAGGGCAATTAGAGTAAATCTGAGGATAATATGTAAGAAAGATTCTGATTCCACTTTGAAGCTCAATAAACAAATATTTTTGTGTGTTCTCTTTACTAAAGCATAGAGAACAAACAAAGGCAGTTAATTAAGTTGAGGACAAAGGATATGGTCCTGACTTTGCAGAAACAAAGCCTAAGGACATTCTTACACTTATTTACAAGCTTGAGGATATAAAACCAAAAGCTGATTCAGGGCCTTGCCTGAAGTTGATCACTTACCAACACTGTCAAATGGCAGCAAAGATCAATGTTATTGAAATATTTAGTGA
>PVKC010008573.1:0-27892 GCA_004027635.1 Crocidura indochinensis
TGGTTTTTGGGCCACACCCAGTGACGCTCAGGGGTTACTCCTGGCTATGCGCTCAGAAGTCACTCCTGGCAGGCACAGGGGACCATATGGGAACCGGGGGATCGAACCGTGGTCCGTCCTAGGCTAGCGCAGGCAAGGCAGCGGCACCTTACCTCCTGCGCCACCTCCCAGCTCTCAAAATTAACACTTTCAATATTACACCTAATCTTTGTTTCTCCCATTTCCCTTCATTCTATTGATGTTGCTGCCTTAACTGGCAGTTGCACAGGTGCTTGCTCTGGTATCCTGAGTGTCACATCAATGTCTTGATGTTCACATACTGAGCTGCCATTCTTACTTAGATGCCTGCAAAGGGCACAGACAGCAGGTCTGGTAGGCACAAACAGTGGAACATTCAGGATCATGCTCAGCATATGCAAAGCATTTATTTTAGCTCTTGAGCCATCTCATAGCCTCTGCAAGTTTGTTTGGTTTGTTTTATTTTAAGGCCACACAGATGGTTCTCAGCATCAGGGATTGATTACTTACTTCCTGATTCATTATTAAGGAATACACTCTTGGGGTCCGGGAGATAGCATGGAGGTAAGGCGTTTGCCTTTCATGCAAAAGGTCATTGGTTTGAATCCCGGTGCCCCATATGGTCCCCCATGCCTGCCAGGAGCAATTTCTGAGCATGGAGCCAGGAGTAACCCCTGAGCACTGCTGGGTATGACCCAAAAACCAAAAAAAAAATAAATAAATAAATAAAAAAAATCAAAAAAGGAATACACTCTTGGTGCTCAGAGGACCAAGTGGTGACAGAAATCAAATCTCTATCTCCCATGTGAAAAGCATGTACTCCACCCCTTGAATTCTTTCCCTGGTTCTCCCTATATTTTTTACTTGAATTGATTAAAAATTGAGACTTGGTATTTTTTTAGATTACTCAAAATTCTTGAAAACAATTCAATAATGCTAATCTTTTCTGTAACAGGTAAAGAGTCCTTTGAACAAGTTTCTGAAATCAGTGAATCCCAAACTACTGACAGTGATGTCATCATAGTACCACCCAAATCTCTGGAACATCTTAAGGCAGTAAGTCAAGAGTCAAGTTTTCTAGGAGATTGACTGAGGTTTTATTCCCACTGAGTTCCCAGACAGGAAAGGCAATTCCCATTCCCCTGTCTGATTAGGACAGAGGGAACAGTTCCAGTTGTAGAGACCTGCAGGAAATAATTCACACAGTGTAGAAGTACAAGAATGGGTTCAGGAAATCCAGGGCTCAAGCAAGGAATTAAAACCACCAAAGCTTTCTGCTCCTAAGATGGAACGCAGCTCAATGTAAGAAGAATGAGCCTTCCTCAGACCCCTGCTTTTTTTTTTGGTTTTTGGGCCACACCCAGTGACGCTCAGGGGTTACTCCTGGCTATGCGCTCAGAAGTCGCCCCTGGCTGGCCTGGGGGACCATATGGGGCACGGGGGATCGAACCGCGGTCCGTAGCGCGGTAAGGCAGGCACCTTACCTTCAGCGCCACCGCCCGGCCCCCAGACCCCTGCTTTTATTGACAAGAATCAGGTCCCACTCTAGGGTGGGAGAAGAATACCAAGTAAGAAATAATTCGATATAGTCAATATAATAATCCAATAATCCAATATCACCAGATCATATGGAGGAGTACAATTATTGATTACGGTTGGATCTGGAACCCAACAGTAAGTCCAAAGGATTAAGTGCTGAATGCAAAAAAAAAAAAAAAAAGAAAGTATTATTTTCTTGCTTTGGTTACTTCAGCTCTGTTCTCTCCTGTTTCCTTGCCAGCCTTCTCTTTCTTTTATGTCATGTATAGTTTACCATAATTCACCCTGAATGAATGACCTTTTCATTAAGTCCATCTAGGAAGACAGGTTCAGGGCCAGAGCTACATTGCATATATCTGTCTTGCATATAGCTGACCTGGATTTGATCCCTGGTACCCTATATGTAGTGACCTGAGTACTGCCAGAATAGATCCTTGAGGCATTAAGGAGTAAATTCTGAGCATTACCACATATAGCTCAAAGCTTAAAAAAAAAAAAGTAAAGAGGCCAGGCGGTGGCGCTGGAGGTAAGGTGTCTGTCTTGCCTGTGCTAGCCTAGGACGGACCGTGGTTCGATCCCCAGGCTTCTCTATGGTCCCCCAAGCCAGGAGCAACTTCTGAGCGCATAGCCAGGAGTAACCCCTGAGCGTCATTGGTGTGGCCCAAAAACAAAGCAAAGATTGGTTGAATGAAGGGCTGAATAGATAGTACAGCCCTAGATTGTTTTTATTCTTTGGGGTGGGGTGGGGTCAGGGATTACACAAATGGTGTTCCTCAGGGGTTACTTCCTTTTTTTTTTTTTTTTTTGGTTTTTGGGCCACACCCATTTGACACTCAGGAGTCACTCCTGGTTATGCGCTCAGAAATCCCTCCTGGCTTGGGGGGACCATATGGGACGCCGGGTATCGAACTTCGGTCCGTCCTATGCTAGTGCTTGCAAGGCAGACACCTTACCTCTAGCGTCACCTTCCAGGCCCCATGGGGTTACTTCTAGCTCTGCACTTGGGAGTTACTCCTGATGGTCAGTGCTTGGGGGACCATATGGGTTGACAAGGATAGAATCTGAATTGGCCTACCTATTGTACTATCTCTCAGTCTCCAGTCCCTAGATTGTAAATGTAGATAAAGTGTAATGTTTGTAAAAATTCAGAGAACAGGAACTACTGTTGTTCTTATAGAGGTTAGAAATCTCTTCTTCAAAGTCAAAACTTATACTGCTATAGCTTTGACCCCTAAAGCCTTGGAGTTTTGCATATTTCGTATCCTGCCACTTTATTACAAATCATGGTTCCTAGAAGCTTTTTCTGTAGATTTTTGTTTTGTTTTGTCTTTTTTGGTTTTGGGACCAAAATAACTTAACAGTTATTTGGCAGGATTAAAAAACTGTTTGTTGGGTTTAACATAGGGTTTGAGACAAATTTCATGGTTTTTTTGTTTTGTTTTGTTTTGTTTTATTGTTTTTGTTTTTTGGGTCACACCTGGCAGAGCTCAGGGGTTACTCCTGGCTCTATGCTCAGAAATTGCCCCTGGCAGGCACAGGGGACCATAGACAAATTTCATGGTAAATGAGAGTAAGGTGTTGATGTTAGTCTGTCCTCTCTGAAATACTCTAATTCATCAGGTTATACTCTGTGATCTGATGGGGACCCCTACAAGGAAGGAATATAGACTCTAAAGAAGGAGGGGAATTGAGTTAGAAGGGTATCATTTCTTTTTTTTTTTTTTTTTTTTTTTTTTTTTTTTGGTTTTTGGGCCATACCCAGTGACACTCAGCGGTTACTCCTGGCTATGTGCTCAGAAGTCACTCCTGGCTTGGGGGACCATATGGGAAACCGGGGAATCGAACCGAGGTCTGTCTTAGGCTAGCACAGGCAAGGCAAGCACCTTACCTCCAGCGCCACCGCCCAGCCCCAGAAGGGTATCATTTCAAAACCTCTTGCTTGTCATGTTAACTTGTAATCAGAAAAGTACTGAAACAGTTGTTTTTCCATATACTGCTAAAAATGAGAAGCTAAGATCTGGGGATACCATTCAAGAGGGTGGAGTAACTGTTTCACACGTGTGAAATCCAAAGTTTGGTCTCAGGTATCACATGGTCTCTCCAAGTACTGCCAGATCCAAAATTGATTGCCAGGAGTAGCTACTGAGTTTTTGAGCACCCACTCCAAAAAAATAAGAATGAAGTCACACAGTGTGTGTGTGTGTGTGTGTGTGTGTGTGTGTGTGTGTGTGCGAGTACATGTGTGTGCGTGCTTGCATGTGTGTGTTTGTGACAGTGAGATATAAAACTTGGGGCCTCATACATGCAAGTGCTTTACCACCAAGCTGCATCCTTACGAAACAGTTGCATCTTTAACAGCTAGCTACTTTTTTTGGAGGGTAGGTTTGTTTGGGGACCACATTCAGCTCTGTTCAATGGTTATCCCTGGCTTTGTGCTCAGGAATCACTTCTAGTCGATTCAGGAGACCATATGGCATTCTGGGGCTTGAACACAGGATGGCTATGTGTAAGACAAGAATGCTGCACAGTATACTATTATGTCAGCCCCAACAACTCTGAGCCAAAATTAGGATTGTTTTTGTGTTCACAGGAAAGGTTTGTGACTTGTCTACCAGTAAAATCAGTTTCTAAAGTAAAATCGGAAAAACATTTCTAAAGATCCACTGAACTTATTTTTCCCCTGAAGAATTCCCTGGAAAAGGGGCTGGAGTAATAACACAGCGGATAGGGTGTTTGTTTTGCATGCAGCCGGCCTGGATTTGATCCCTGGCATTCCATATGGTCTCCAGAGCCTGCCAAGAGTAATTTCTGAGCACAGAGTCAGGAGTAACCCTTGAGTGCTGACTGCTGTGGCCCCAAAACAAAACGAATAACAACAACAAAAAAAAATGAATTCCTTAGAAAAGATCTCAACACAAAACATATGGTAACTTCCAGATGAAGTTCCCTTCATAATCACAGGAATCAAGGAAGGTGAAATAACACTGGGGTCAAGATGTTTGGGGTGTGTGTGTGTGTTGTGGGGGTGGTTTGGGGCCACACCCGATGGTGCTCAATTTACTACTGGTTCTGCATTCAAGAATCATTCCTGGCAGTGCTTGGCTACCATATGGGATGCCAGGGATGGAACCTAGGTTGGCTGCATTGTAGGCAAGCATCTTACCAGCTATGCTATCACTTCAATGCTTCAAAATCTGAATAACTCCTAAACAGAGGACGTGACCCAAAATGCAAGAAAGAAAGAGGAAGAAAATGAGAAGGGGGCCGGGCGGTGGTGCTGGAGGTAAGGTGCCTGCCTTGCCTGCGCTAACCTAGGACAGACCGCGGTTCGATCCCCCGGTTCCCCATATGGTCCTCCGTGCCTGCCAGGAGCGACTTCTGAGCAAATAGCCAGGAGTAACCCCTGAGCGTCACTGGGTGTGGCCCAAAAACCAAAAGAAAAAAAAAAGAAAAGAAAAAGAAAAAAGAAAATGAGAAGAAGGAAGGAAAGAAATAAGGAAAAGAGAAAGAGGGAAAAGAAAAACGGAAGTAACAAATATAGGAATCCCTCTGTTCCTTTGAGCAGACCACAAAATACTTTGTTAGGATTTTTTTGTTTTATTTCTTTATTTTGCCACACCCAGGCGGCGCTAGGGGTTACTCCTGGCTCTGTGCTCAGAAATTGTTCCTGGCTCAGGGGACCATATGGATGCCGGGAATCAATCCAGGGTCAGTCCCAGATTGGCCACGTGCAAAGCAAATGCCCTGCTGCTGTGCTATCACTCCAGCCCTGCCATGGAATATTTTGAATAGCTACTAATGAGAAGGGGCAATAGTTTTTCTGCTGGTTTTTTTTTTTTTTTTGGTTATTGTATCTTTAGAATTTGCATAAACCTCATGATTTATGATCTCATACTTTTTTAAATTTTTTGATTTGGGGGCCACATCCTGCAGCTCTCAGGGTTACTCTTGGCTCTGTGCTCAGAAATCACTCCTGGTAGGCTCAGGGTACTATATGTGATGCTGGGGATCGAACCCAGTTCATCCCAGGTCGACCTGTGCAAAGTAAATGCCCTACCACTGTACTTTTATTTATTTATTTATTTATTTTGGTTTTTGGGCCACACCCGGTGACGCTCAGGGGTTACTCCTGGCTATTCGCTCAGAAGTCGCTCCTGGCAGGCACGGGGAACCATATGGGGAACGGGGGGATTGAACCGCGGTCCGTTCTAGGTTAGCGCAGGCACCTTACCTCCAGGGCTACCGCCCGGCCCCACCACTGTACTTTTAAAATGTGGTGTTGTTTTTTTGGTTTGTCTGTTTCTGTTATGCTGTGTATATATATGTGTGTATATAAGTATATATATGTATGTATATATAAGTGTGTGTGTATATATATATATATATACATACATACATACATACATACATACCTGGCCTCATACATACCAGACACTTCTGCTACCACTGTGACAAACCACTGGCTCCTTTTCTCATACTTTTTTTGTTTGTTTCATTTGGGGGGGGTCACTCTAGGCAGTGTTCAGGGGTTCTTCCTGGCCTCTGTGGCCAGGAATGATTCCTGACTGGATCTGGAGACTAAATAAGATGCCAGTTGTTGAACCCAGGTCAGCAGCACACAAGGCAAATGCCTTACCCTCTGTGCTACCACTCCGATCTGCTTTTCTCATACTCTTACTTCAGTGTGGAAAATGTACTTAACCTTGTTTCTGCTAATTCTAGGAACTCCACCCCTGACCATACTAGCTGGCACATTTTAATTAGTCAAAGTACAATCTGGCACTAATTCTGGGTAACTAAGAGGTTCTGACATAAAGTTCAAATGAGTTTGTACATATTAGTGTTAATATTGCTAATTGTTTTTGGGTCACACCCGGCAGTGCTCAGGGGTTACTTCTGGCTCTATGCTCAGAAATTGCTCCTGGCAGTTACGGGGGACCATATGGGGCACCGGGATTTGAACCAATGACCTTTTGCATGAAAGGCAAACGCCTTACCTCCATGCTATCTCCCGGGCCCCGTTAATATTGCTAATTGTATAATATTAATTTTGCTTTTCAATTCCAGTAAATTATATTATAGAATCAAAAGAGAGAATGCTAATGGTTGCAGCAACTCAGAAATGAAGCTGAAAGTAGGGGATTCACTGAGGAAGGACCAGATGGTCTAACCTGCTCCGCTGTCTACTTAGGTGGGCACTGGAGGCTCTGGCAGTGCTTAAATGTGATTAAAACTAATAAATATTCAATATTAATCAGTAGTTCTCTTAGAGCAGGGATCCTCAAACTTTTTAAACAGGGGCCCAGTTCACTGTCCCTCAGACCATTGGAGGGCCAGACTATAGTAAAAACAAAAATTACGAACAAATTCCTATGCACACTGCATACATCTTATTTTGATGTGAAGAAACAAAATGAGAACAAATACAATATGTGGCCCTCGGGCCGTAGTTTGTCTTAGAGCCTCACTTGGGAATAAGCTGGATTGGCTTTCACTGAGAAAGTTGGAGAAAAGCTATTCGCTTAGGAAGTTTCTTGATTCTGTAACTTGAGCTGCTTGAGAAACGATTCCCAGAACTGGGAGACTGGCTATATGAACTTTGTTGACATATTTCCTACGGATAACCTGGGGACAGTTCAGTCATGTTGGGCCTAGTAGACTTTCACTTCTAAATGGACTCTCAAGGAGTAGTATGATGTGTGGCCTATGCTGCAGGCTGATCCCCAGAGAGCAGAGTATTAATGAGATGGAGTGTAAACTCTTGGAGGATCAATCTCCTACAGGAAATAAGTAAATATTTTCCTTATCAGGGTTCAGAGAAGATGTGCATTGAAATTGTCTCCCTGGCCTTCTACCCAGAGGCTGAAGTGATGTGTGATGAGAATATAAAACAGGTGTACGTGGAGTACAAGTTCTATGACCTGCCCTTGTCAGAAACGGAGACTCCAATATCTTTGAGGAAGCCACGGCCAGGAGAAGCAATCCACTTCCACTTCAGCAAGGGTGAGGCACCTCTGAGCAGAAACTGACATTTATCTTGGGTCAGAACTACTCTGGATTTGTGATGGGTATATGCAACTTTTTTTTTTTTTTTTTTTTTTTTTTTGGTTTTTGGGTCACACCCGGCAGTGCTCAGGGGTTACTCCTGGCTCCATGCTCAGAAATTGCTCCTGGCAGGCACGGGGGACCATGTGGGGCACCGGGATTCGAACCGATGACCTTTTGCATGAAAGGCAAACGCCTTACCTCCATGCTATCTCCTGGGCCCCTATATGCAACTTTTTTATTTTATTTTGTTTATCCATTTTTTTTTAATTTGAAATAAAGCCACATTCTATATTCCTGTGGTTTAGAACTATCAAATCAGAGCAAGACCCAGTATAGAGAATAAGGTATTTGCTTTGCATGTGACCACCAGTTCAATGCTTGGTCCTCTGAACATGTCAGAAGCTCTTGAACATTGCTGGGTGTGACCCTCACTGCCCCTTTCCTAGAAAAATATATCATCCAAGTCTAAAATTGTTCTTTTTAAAGTAGTTTTTGAGTTACAGTTTTTTGTTCCGATCCTTCTCCACAAACCCTTACCTCCTAGCCCACCACACACACCACTTTTTTTTGGGGGGTGGTCACACCCAGAGGCGCTCAGGGGCTACTCTTGGCTCTATGCTCAGAAATTGCTTCTGGCAGGCACAGGGTACCATATGGGATGCTGGGATTTGAACCACCCTCCATCCTGGTTTGGCTGTGTGCAAGGCAAATGCCCTACGGCTGTGCTATCTTTCCAGCCCCACACCTTTTTTTTTTCTTCCTGTTTTTTGTTTTGTATTGGCAATTTTGGATTACTCTTAGCTCTGTGATTACTCAAACAATGCCAGAGAACATTGTGTGGAGATGGGAATCAAACTAGGCTGCCATTGTGTAAGAGAAGTATTTAACTGTAAATTATCTCTCCAGCACCTGCCATACCTCATCCCACATTTTGGGCTATTTTTTTTTTTTGTAATTTAATTCCATGTTTTGAGTAATTTGTTTTGTTTTGTTTTGGCCACACCAGTTAGTGCTCAAGGATTACTTCTGACTCTGTGCTCAAAGTTGCTCCTGGTAGGCTCAGGACTATATGCGAAGGGGATGGAACCTAGGTCAGCTGTATGTAAGGCAAATACCCTACCTGCTGTGCTATCACTCTGGTTCCCTTGACTAATTTTTTTTTTTTATCACACCCGGCAGCGCTCAGGAGTTACTCCTGGCTGTATGCTCAGAAATCACTCCTGGCAGGCTCAGGGGGACCATGTGGGATGCCGGGATTTGAACCACCATCCTTCTGCAAGCAAGGCAAAAAACCTTACCTCCATGCTATCTCTCCAGCCCCTTGAGTAATGTTTTAATTTAAGATACATGACTGCTACTATTAGACATATTTTCTGATTTCTGATATTAGGACAGAAAATTTCTCTCTGTGGGAATTGGAGCTATAGTACAGTGGGTAGGGGATTTGTCTTCATAGGACCAGCTCAGGTTTAATACTAGGCATCCGATATACTTCCCATTTGCCACTCCCAGCACTTCTAGTAGTGATTTCTGAATGCAGAGCCAGCAGTAAATTCAGACACCGAGAATGGCCCCTAAACAAAACCAAACAAACAAAAATGAAAGGGCTAGAGTGACAGTACAGAATGTAAGTTGGGCATGAAGGGACTCAGGGATAGTATGTGATGCTAGAGATGGAAATTAGGTCAATCCTGTGCAAGGTAAGTGTCTCATCAGGAGTCTTAAATTTCTAGTTGTCGCTGGGCGGTGGCGCTGGAGGTAAGGTACCTGCCTTGCCTGCGCTAGCCTAGGACGGACCACGGTTCGATCTCCCAGTTTCCCATATGGTCCCCCAAGCCAGGAGTGACTTCTGAGCGCATAGCCAGGAGTAACCCCTGAGCATCATTGGGTGTGGCTCAAAAACCAAAAAAAAAAAATTTTTTTTTCTAGCTGTCTTTTCTTTGGTTTTCTTGCAAGATGCAAACTATTTCTCAGTTTAAACAGGCTCAGGGCCAGAGACATAGCTCAGCAGATAGAATACATACTTTGCATGTATGAAGGTTGGGTTCAATTCCCAGCACAAGTTTCCTCAAGCAGAGTCAGGAGTTGCCTTTGAGCAGCCTCAAGTGGCCTGCTGGTATAGTCTCTAGGGTTCCCCCGCCAAACAAACAAACAGGCTTGCTCTCCCTTGAACATGTATCTTGATTGTCTCTTTGCTTATTCCTATTCTGGAGAATCCTTGAACATAATGCACTCTTTCCTCACATCTTTATTTTTCTTTTTGGGTTGCAACTTGACATGCTTAGTGCTTAGTCCTGGCTTTGCACTCAGGAATCACTCCTGGTGGGGACCAGGGAACTACATGGAATGCTGGAATCAAACCCAGATTGCACTATTGCTGTGCCCTCTTCTAACATTTTTTTAAACAACTATAATTCAATAAAAATTACCTTGCTTAACTAAAGATAAAACAAACAAAACAGATTTAGGGCTGAACAATACAATTCAGTGACCTTTCAATCAACCTAGAATATTATCTTCCATCCTCATGGCTCTTGAGTTGTCCTGCATTCTCATGGTTTCCTACTGGAAAAGGAGAGTGATATGGGGGACTGTTAAGCAGATTTCACACACAGACCTTAATCTCATCACTAAATCAAGCTGAAATAGAGGCTGAAAAATAAACTAATTTGGTTGTTTTTGCTTGTGGTTAGTCTCCTGGTTCTGTGTTCTAGGGTCACTCCTGGAAGGTATGGAGAACCATGTAGAAGTGCTGGGATCAAATCTGGGTCAGGCATGTGCAAGGCAAATACCCTATCCACTATATCTCTTTGGCCCCCAAATATGCTAATTTGGGGCTAGATAGACAGGAATTAAAGCTCTGGCTTTGTATAAGGCCTTTTGCAATTTGACTCCAATTTAAGCCCCATCTGGAGCGACCACTGACCTTGCCACATATCGCCCTCAAAGAAAAATAAAATATAAGTAAATGTTTTTGAGATTGTAGCATTCTTTTTTTTTTTTTTTTTTTGGTTTTTGGGTCACACCCGGCAGTGCTCAGGGGTTACTCCTGGCTCCATGCTCAGAAATTGCTCCTGGCAGGCACGGGGGACCATATGGGGCACCGGGATTCGAACCGATGACCTTTTGCATGAAAGGCAAACGCCTTACCTCCATGCTATCTCCCGGGCCCCAAGGTTTCCTTTTTAATCATGGTCAATGAGTCTTTTTCAAGGGCTCACTGTCAATATTTGAAAATATTTGAGGCTTTGGGGTTGGAGCAATAGCGCAGTGGTAGCTACGGCTTTTGTCTTGCATGCTGCTGACCTAGGAAGGACTTGGGTTCGATGCCCAGTATCCCATATGGTCCCCCGAGCCTGCCAGGAGCGATTTCTGAGCAGCAAGCCAGGAGTAATCCCTGAATATCACCGGATGTGGGCCCTAAACCAAAAAATAAGAAAAGAAAAGAAAGGGCCAGAGAGATAGCATGGAGGTAAAGCGTTTGTCTTGCATGCAGAAGGTCGGTGGTTCAAGTCCCGGTATCCCATATGGTCCCCAGAGCCTTCTAGGAGTGATTTCTGAGCATGGAACCAGGAATAACCCCTGAGTGCTGCGGGTGTGTGACCCAAAAACCAAAAAAAAATTTTTTTGAGGCTTTGTGGAGCTTTGTCACTGGCATAACTATTTACTACTGGAGAAACTCATAGATATAATATGGGATTTATACTAGGCACTGCACCTGGTCTGCCAATGTCTTCTTTTTTTTTTTTTTTTTTTGCCTTGTTTGTTTTTGTTTTTTGGGTCACACCCAGCAGCGCTCAGGGGTTACTTCTGGCTCTACATTCAGAAATCACTCCTGGCAGGCTCGGGGGATCATATGGGATGCCGGGATTCAAACCACTGCCCGTCAGCATGCAAGGCAACTGCCCTACCTCCATGCTATCTCTCCAGCCCCCAATGTCTACTCTATATCTGTTTAACTTACACCACTTTCAAAAGTGTCCAAATGTCTGAGTATTTAATTCTCCCTCCTTTATCCTAAATATAGTGATAGACCTGAACCCCCTGAGGCATCAAGATCGAAGACAATTTCTCTTCACCATGCTGAATGGACAAGAACCTGAACAAAGACAGTAAGTGTCTGATTTTCATTTTGAAACAGATTTTCACAAATTTAGGGAGTAGTATGTGGCCTTGTAATGCTGAATATTTTGTGGGGTGTGTGGTATTCATACACAATGGTACTCAGGGTGATACCAGAGCAGGCTGGATTCGAGGCAAGCTCCTTGCTATACTCTCTCTCCTTTTAGGGTGGTGGTGGTGGTGGTGGTAGTTTGGGGCAAAAGTTGGCAGTGCTCAGGGATTACTTCTACTCTGTGCACAGGGATCACTCCTGGTGCTGCTTGGGGGAACCATATAGGGTATTGGGCCTGAACTTGGGCCAGCTGCAAGCACCCTACCAATTTTCAGGCCCCAATTTTCAGAAATTCCTTCAGTGTGTATTGTTTGGTTTGCTTATGGGTAGCAGCTACAACTAGCCTCAATACTTGGGGGTTGCTCCTGGGGATACTATGGGGATCATCTGATACTGGGGGCTGAATGAGGGCCTCTGGTTTGAGCTGTCTAATCCTTTACCATGCTTTTTAAAATGCTTTTAATTCTTTTTGTTGTTGTTGTTCATTTTTAGGGGATAGAGTAATAGCACAGCAGTAGAGCATTTGCCTTGCACATGGCTCAACCCAGGATGGATCTGGGTCTGATACTCATTGTCCAATATGGTCCAGAGCTTGCTAGGAGCGATTTCTGAGCACCTCATGGCCCCCAAACCAAAACCAAACAAAAATATTTGAATTTTAAGTTCTATTCTGGTTCTTTATTTATTTTTCTTTTTTTTTGGGGGGGGAGGGGGTCTCACCCGGCAGTGCTCAGGGGTTACTCCTGGCTCCATGCTTTGAAATTGCTCCTGGCAGGCACAGGGGACCATATGGGGCACCGGGATTCGAACTGATGACCTTTTGCATGAAAGGCAAACGCCTTACCTCCATGCTATCTCCCGGGCCCCTCTGGTTCTTTATTTTATTTTTTTGGTTTTCGGGTTATACCCTGGTGCCGCTTAGGAGTTACTCCTGCCTCTGAGCTCAAAAATCACTCATGGCAGGCTCAGGGATCATATGGGATGCCTGGAATCAAACTGTGGTCAATCCTGGGTTGGCTGAATACAAGGCAAATGCCCTACCGCTGTGTTATCGCTCCTGCCCCTCTATTCTTTTTTATTTTTTATTTTATTTTATTTTTTTTTTTGGTTTTTGGATCACACCTGGCAGTGCTCAGGGGTTACTCCTGGCTCCATGCTCAGAAATTGCTCCTGGCAGGCATGGGGGACCATATGGGGCATCGGGATTCGAACCGATAACCTTTTGCATGAAAGGCAAATGCCTTACCTCCATGTTATCTCTCGGGGCCCCTCTTTTTTATTTTTTTTAAATTTCTTTATATTTTGCTTTCTGGGTCATACTCAGGGACACTCCGGCGTTACCTCTGGCTATGTGCTCAGAAATCACTTCTGGCTTGGGGGACCACATGGGATGCTGGGGAATTGAACCTCGGTTTGTCCTACGTTAGCTGCATGCAAAGCAAACACCTTACCTCTTGTGCCATAGTTCCAGCTCCTCTACTCTGTTTCTTTTCTTTTCTTTTTTCTTTTTTTTGGTTTTTGGGTCACACCCAGTGATGCTCAGGGGTTACTCCTGGCTATGTGCTCAGAAGTCGCTCCTGGCTTGGGGGACCATATGGAACACCGGGGAATCGAACCGCGGTCTGTCCAAGGCTAGCACAGGCAAGGCAGGCACCTTACCTCTAGTGTCACTGCCCGGCCCCCCTCTATTCTGTTTCTTAACTGCCAACATTTGCTTTAAAAAATTCATCAGATTATGATATATCCAGAATAAGTCAATCAAGAAATGGAAAATACCTACCTTGTTTGTATGAGGCTCTGGATTCCTCAAATTCTTCTTTTAGGGTTGGATAGTACCAGGATTGGGTGCCTACAAGGGAAGACTTAAATCTTGAATAGCTGCTTCAGTCACTAGATCTTTTTTTTTTTTTTTTTTTTTTTTTGGTTTTTGGGCCACATCCAGTGACGCTCAGGGGTTACTCCTGGCTATGCACTCAGAAGTCGCTCCTGGCTTGGGGGACCATATGGGAAACTGGGGAATCGAACCATGGTCCATCCAAGGCTAGCGCAGGCAAGGCAGGCACCTTACCTCCAGCACCACCACCCGGCCCCAGCCACTAGAGCTTAACCTACATTGTGTACATCTTTTTCTCTTTCTTCTCTGTTGTTCAATAGTTTTGTTTTGCCTACACATCAGCAGCATTCTGGAGCTACACCTGGTGGTGCTCCGTGCCAAAGTTGGAAGCTATTTGACAAACATGAAAAGTCACACTTGTTGCCAAAACTGGGAGCAGCAAGCAGTTATGTTGTTGTAGCAATTGTGAACACTTCGATGCAGTGTCACTGGGATTTCATTTGACATGTATCAGGATGAATTAGTGACCTCATACATGTCAGGCAGCCCTACTACTGAATCATATCCTCAGACAACAATATTAGTAAACCTATTTTGGCTCTGTGCTGGTGATTGCTAGTATGCTTTGGTGACCATATGGTGCTGAAGATCAATTTTGGCATTACTGCATGCAAAGCATGAGCTCAATCTATGCCCGATAGGGTAAGCTTTGAGACAACTACATTATCCTGAGTCTTTGTATTTTATTACTTTTTGTTTATTACTTTTGTGTCTATTATTTTAAACTATTCTGTTCATGGGCCAGAGTAATACAGTAAATAAAATGCTTGCTTTGCATGCAGCTGACCCAAGTTTGATCTCTGGCAACCCATATGGTTCCCTGAACTACCAGATGTGATTCTTAAGTGCCGAATTATCCCCAATCACTGCAGGGGATGGTGGTCCCTATCCTCCAAAAGATTATACTAAATACTGTTTTATTGGGTCACATCCAGTGTTGCTTAGGGATTATTTCTGGCTCTATGGTCACAAACTCTCCTGGATGGCCTTATGCGCTACTGGGACCCAGGTAGGCAGCATGCAAGGAAAACACCCTACTTGACATACTATTGCTTAGGCCCCACTTTTTTTTTATGCCTTAGGTATCAGTAGGGTAAATTAAATGGAATTCCCTCCCTCCTTTAGTTTAAAGTTTACTGTGGTAAGTGATCCTATGGATGAAGAACAGAATGAATGTCAAGAAGTAGGATATGCATATCTGGAACTACGGCAGATCTTGGAATCAGGAAGAGACATTTTAGAGCAAGAACTTGACAGTAAGTAATAAACTGTAGACTTTTCTGTTCTTATTCCTAAAGAAATCATCCTAATATGGTCTAACTCTAATGCAGTTGATGACACAACTGGAATGAAATTTATTCAACAAACTATCTCTAGATCGCGCATGAAAGTCAGTTGCCCAGATAACTAATGACAATTATAATCTATTATAAATGCCCAATATTTGTTTTAGTGAATTTTGGGTACGTGTGTGGGAGTTTGGCCACATCCAACACACCAGCAATAATTACTTAGTACCTAGGAGTAACACCTAGTGGTGGCGTTTGAAATCTTTGTGGTGCTGGGGATAGAACCAGGGTTGCTAGCATGCAAGGCAAAAGAGCCTTAACCTCATCTGGTCTCTTTATGTGACATTCAGGGGTTACTCTTGACTAAGGGAACCATATGGGATGCAGGGGATAGAACTAAGTCCGTCCTGGATCTGCTGTGTGCAAGGCAAGTGCCCTACCGCTATCACTCCAGCTCCTAGATGCAGATTTTTTTCTTTTGGTTTTTGGGTCATACCAGGCAGCGCTCAGGGGTTACTTCTGGCTCTACGCTCAGAAATCGCTCCTGGCAGGCTCGGGGGATCATATGGGATACCTGGATTCGAACCCCACCATCCTTCTATACGCAAGGCAAGCACACTACCTCCATGCTATCTCTCCAGTCGCCCTTTTTTTTTTCCATTTTTTGTACTTTATTCACTTATCAGAGTCACCACAAGCTTGATCCATTTCATCTTCAATGCAATTTTATGCATTTAATTATTCACATATATGGCTAAGAAATATACTGTTAACATGTATATCCCTGAGCTGCTTTATTAGTCATTTGTTGATGAGAACAATTCATGTTTTGGCTGTTTTGAATAATGCTATGAATATAAACATTCAAATACTATTTCAAATGAGTGTTTTCATGATTTTTGGATAAATGCCTGGGGTATTAAAGATATTTTTTAAAAATATCTTTAAGCACCATGATTACAAGCATGTTTGTAGTTGGGTTTCAGTTATAAACAGAATACCCCCCTTCACCAGTGCAACATTCCCGCCATCAATGCCCCCTTTTCCCACCCCTGCCTGTATTCACGACAGGAATTCTACTTCTCTCATTCTTTAACATTGTCATGCTAGTTGTTAGAGTAGTTATTTCCCTAAGAGTTCACCACTCTTTGTGGTGAGCTTCAAATTGTGAGCCGGTCCTGGCCCTTCCAGTCCTTAACTCTATTGTCTCTGGGCCTTATTACAGTAGTGTCTTTAATTTTTCTTAAAACCCATAGATGAGGAGCCGGGCGGTGGCGCTGGAGGTAAGGTGCGTGATGCCTTGCCTGCGCTAGCCTAGGATGAACCACGGTTCGATCCCCCGGTTCCCATATGGTCCCCCGTGCCTGCCAGGAGCGACTTCTGAGCGCATAGCCAGGAGTAACCCCTGAGCGTCACTTGGTGTGGCCCAAAAAAAAAAAAAAAAAAAAGCCCCCAAAATTCTGTATCTTTCTCCGACTTATTTCACTTAACATAATAGATTCCATGCACATCCATGTATAGGAAAATTTCATGACTTCATCTCTCCTGATGGCTGCATAATATTCCACTGTGCATATGTAACCAGTTTCTTTAGTCATTCATCTGTTTAAGGGCATCTTGATTGCTTCCATAGTCTGACTATTGTAAATAGCACTGCAATGAATATAGGTGTGAGGAAGGGATTTTTGAATTGTATTTTTGTGTTCCTAGGGTATATCCTGAGTAGAATAGCTAGATCATATGGGGGTTCAATTTTCAGTTTTTTGAGGAATCTCCGTATTGTTTTCCATAAAGGCTGGACTAGATAGCATTCCCACCAGCAGTTCCTTTCTTTCCACACCCCCACCAGCACTGATTGTTATTTGTGATGTGTTCCAGTGTCTGTGATGTGAGATGGTACCTCACTGTAGTTTTGATTTGCATCTCCCTGATGATTAGTGATGTGGATATCTTTTGGCCATTTGTATTTCTCTTAGGAAGTGTCTTGTTCATTTCTTCTCCCCATTTTTTGATGGAGCTAGATGTAGATTTTTGAAGACATTTTTATTCTACATTTAAACATTAGAATGGGGGGGGGGGCTTCAGCAAGCCTCTGAAGTGACTCATAGAACTGACTTTTCTGGAGATGGGAGAGGACCATACCTGGCAGTGCTTAGGGTTTACTCCTGGCTTCACAGTCACATATGAATTCTGGCAGTACCTAGGGTGCTCGAAATCGAACCCAGGTGAGCTGTGTGCATGGAAAGTGCCTTACTGTACCTGTACAATTTCTCCATCACTTCAGTACTGAATATATACTTCAAAAGTATATACAATATACATATTGTATATATACAAAAGTATATATTCAGGGGCTAGAGATAAGGTGTCTGCCTTGCAAGCGCTAGCCAAGGAAGGACTGTGTTCATACCCTGGCATCCCATATGGTCTCCCCAAGCCAGGGGCAATTTCTGAGCGCTTAGCCAGGAGTAACCCCAGAGCATCAAACAAGTGTGGCCCAAAAAAACAAAACAAAACACTACTATGGCTTTCTTTGTACTCAGGTTTTAAACACATTGGTCTCCGATTTGTAAAAGAAAACCTGGAGCAGAGAGATAGTAACATGACTCCTGGGATCACATATAGTCCCCCATTGTCAGGGGCCTGAAAGATAGCACAGCAGCGGGGCGTTTTCTTTGCATGAGGCCAACCTGGGTTTGATTCCTGGCATCCTATATGGTTCCCCTTGTCCTGCTAGGAGTGATTTCTGAGCACATAGCCAGAAGTAACCCTCAGCACTGCTGGGTGTGGCCCCCAAACCAAAAACCTGAGCATTATAGGTGTGACCACCCCCACCAAATCAAACCATTTCTGAGTGATAACAGGTTTGGTCCCCAATTAAAAAAATTCCAAAACCTCACTTAGGGCCAGAGCAATATTAGAGCTGGTAGAGTATTTGCCTTGCATGTTGCTGACTTGGGTTTGGTCCAATTCCTCTGCCTCTAATACTAGTAAAACTGTTTTCCCTTTGGAGAACTCAATTTTTTTTTTTCATAAGTTGCTCCTGGCAGGCACGGGGGACCATATGGGGAACCAGGGGATCGAACCGCAGTCCCTCCAAGGTTAGTGCAGGCAAGGCAGGCACCTTACCTCCAGCGCCACTGCCCGGCCACGGAGAACTCAATTACTGACAGAACTCAGAGCTAAGTAGGCATTTGCCTTGCATGCAGCTGGCCCTGATTTGATCCCCTGCATTATCCCATATGGTCCCCCTAAGCCTGGCAGGAGTGATTTCTGAGGCAGAGGTAAGAGTAACCCCCGAGTGTACCAGATGTGGCCTCAAAACAAACAAAACCCAAATCAATTCTCCCTTTAGACCATTTTGACTTTCCTTATCCTTCTGGATAATCTTAGTTTATTTCTTTGTATATTTTGGACCCCCTTCCAAAGAAAGAGACTCTTTAGGCCCCTGGTCAGCTCTAAGAGTGTTTCTGTGCGTATACTTTTTTTTTTTTTTTGGTTTTTGGGTCACACCCAGCAGTGCTCAGGGGTTACTCCTGGCAGGCACGGGGGACCATTTGGGGCACCGGGATTCGAACCGATGACCTTTTGTATGAAAGGTAAATGCCTTACCTCCATGCTATCTCCCGGGCCCCAACTGTGCGTATACTTTAAAGGAGAAAAATGTCAGTTACCAGCAGCCTTCCCCTTATAACTGGCCCAGGTTGAAGTGGTGGGGAGGCAGGGAGACACAGAGAGGCTGTGTACCACAGCCACCCCTGCTGTATTGCTCCTGCTGGATGGTCACTGCCAAATTGCTGGAGTTTAAACTTTTACGAGACTCTTGGCTCTTGCTGTCTTTTGCTATCTCTGTTACTGCTCCGGTACCTAACACCCTTTATGTTCCTATAGTAATATGAGTTTTCATCTCAGCGTTTACTGTATAGTATGCTTTTATTTCCCTTTCGCTCCCACTAGACTGCTCCCCAAGTTTATCTGGTATACTCAGCAATTAGCATAGCAAAACAAAGATCTTTTTTAGTGTTTTTCACTTGAATAATCCTGTCTGACATGTCTTTTTCCCCCACTTTCCCAACAGTTGTTAGCCCTGAAGATCAGGCTACCCCAATAGGAAGACTAAAGGTTTCTCTTCAAGCTGTTGCCGCCTTCCATGATATTTATAAGGAGATGACTAAAGATTTGCTTTTGTGATGGAACAAGGACCATTCCACTTTAAACTGAGGGAACCATAGTAAAATGTCTTATAAAGTTAACTTGTTATACTATGTATGAATTCAGCTTATTTGTGAAAACGTCTAGTACCTCTCAACCTGATGGTGAAAGCTTAGAATAATAATAAAGTTTACTGTGTTACTAGTTGGATAAAAGCATTATTGTACTTTAACATTTTAGTATTTTACCTAGCTGAAAACCAGGCCTGCAAAGAATTATCACAGAAGTGAATTTACATAAACCACCATCAGATTTTCTTTTAAAAAAACCATATACACACACACACACACACACACACAACAAACAAAAACAAAACACCCCACAGTTTATTTCTTTTTCAGTTCTTCCAAAATTGAAAATACCAAGTCCTACTGCTAAGAAGGAAAAACAAACAAAATCCGAGGCCCTCCCCCCCTAAGTCACAGAGCACAGAAGGAACTTCAGTGGAAAGGCGGGTGCAGAGAACCAAAATGGGGGAATGGGGGAAGAGAGTGGCAATATAAACTCCCCAAATACTAAAAAAAAAAAAAAAAAAAAAGCTGGTCAACGGAGACGGTGATAAATACAGGACAATGCAAGACAAGTAAAAATAAGGAGCAGCTGTGGTGAGAGGCTGTGTTGTAGAGCTGGCCTCCCCTCCTCTTCTTTTTTTCCATCAGGGTATTCTAGGCCAGGGCATGATTTGCCACTTTCAGATCTAAATGTTGATCCTTTGCGCCTCTTTCTAGATTTCATTAGAAACAGTAGGCATTAGTATTCCTCATCTATCAGAAAAACAAAAAACAAAAAACAAAAAAAAACAGTGGTAATTTTGTTTCTAAATTCACAGCAAGTGTGAATTTGTAAGGAGGATGAAACCTAGCCAAGGAGTGTCACTGCTTCTTACATCTTCCAAGCAGAAATACCTCAATGTGAACAAGGCAGAACATAAGTAAAACTCAGGTGGAAGTAACCAGCCTGACCTGCCTCATTAGCTCAAGTAACATGGTCTGTCACAATTATTAGCAAGTTCCAAGAACCCTTTCTTGCATACTGCAAATATGGAATTAGAGATGTGAGGAAGGTCATGGAAGTAGAGAAGGATGGAAGATTGCAACTGCTGGTCAAGAAACGTGTCACAAATTAATGGTCTCCTTGTCCCAATGTCTGAGAAATAGAGTTTTAAGACATCAAAGATTAGGATGTCAGGAGTCATCAATGTCCTGGTAGAAGGTGACAGGGAAGAGAGGGGAATGAAATGGTATCTATTAACAGCGGAAGCCTCTGCCCTTCTTCAAGAACACCTCCTCCCTTGCCATCTGGATAGGGCCATTGGCACTATGTGTCCATCCTGGTGGGCCTGGAATTCCCCGAGTAGATTGGTCCACACAAATGGCCCCCTAAACCCATAAACACAAATGGCAAAACTTCAAAAGAAAAATGGGAAAAATACAGTTTCTATGTCATGTAAAATTTTCAGGGGTTGGCTGGAGCATTAGAATGAAGCTGAAGGCAAAAGTTCAGAAGTTACTTCCTCTTTTTCTTGGGGGGTGCCGAGCTATGTCTGGAACCACGGTTTGAGCCACGACCTGAACTGTGCACAGATGCCTTCCTCTTCCGGCTCATATTTCGACTTTGTTCTTCTTCTTCCTCATAACGACTTTCACGGTCCGCTGAACACAAGAGGTATTACTAGTTAGCTCTGGAGTTAAACTTTATATCAGGGGTCTCAACAAAATTTACCTGGGGGCCGCAGGAGGCAAAGCCAGGGTGATCCTCGAGTGCAAAGTCAGTATTAAGTTTGAACATTGGGGGGTGTAACCCAAACAACTAAAACAACATAAAACAAACAAAAAAAAAGATTCCTCTAGGGCAGGGCCACAAAATGTACGGAGGGCCGGAAACGGCCCGAGGGGGACCGTGAGTTTGAGACCCCTTCTTTATATGCCTAGTAAAATTGTGTAGAATAGTTTTTTCAATCTGGAACAACATACTCTTTCTGTTGAACTCCTAAATATTCCTTTTTTTTTGGTTTTTGGGCCACACCCGGCGACGCTCAGGGGTTACTCCTAGCTATGCGCTCAGAAGTCGCTCCTGGCTTGGGGGACCATATGGGAAACTGGGGGATGGAACCTCGGTCCGTCCTAGGCTAGCGCAGGCAAGGCAGGCACCTTACCTCCAGCGCCACCACCTGGCCCCAGGACTCCTAAATATTCCAAGGAAGAAAACAAAGTAGGAAGGGATCCATACTTAGAAAAAGTGACAGAGAATGTGATTTGGAATTAGACCTAAGTTTGCTTGTCTGTAGTGCTGAGGATCAGACCTAGGGTCAAAAGTGGGAGGTATGTACCCTACCACTGAGTCATTTCCTCACTTCCAGCTTGGTTTTGATTTTTGGGTCACACCCGAGTGTGTGCCACACTAAGTAACTTGTGATTTTTGGGCAATACTAAGCTTTCTGAGGCTTGGTTTATTTAAAAAAAAAATCAGAAGTTGTGGGGACAGAGCAATAGTATGGTGGATAGAACATTTGCCTTACATGAAGCTGGTCTGGGTTTGATCCCCAGAATCCATTATGGTCCCCTACCTATCACTATCACCAGAGCAATCCCTGAGTGCAGAGATAGGTGTAAGTCCTGAGCACTGCCAAGTGTGGCCCCAAAATGAAAGGAAAAAAAAAGGGGGTGTTGAATAAACTCTGTCAATTACCTATTGAATTTTTTTTTGTTTTTGGGCCACACCCAATGATACTTAGGGGTTACTCCTGGCTATGTGCTTAGAAATCTCTCCTGGCTTGAGGACCATATGGGATACCGGGGATCAAACCGAAGTCCTTCCTGGGTCAGCCTAGGTCTGCTGCATGTAAGGTAAATAAATGCCCTACCACTTCAATTCACTCTAGCCCAGGGGTCTCAATCTCATGGCCCACGGGCCATTTGCAGCCCTCTGTACAACATTTTGTGGCCCCTTAACTAATGTGATTTTTATTGTGATTATTTGGTAAGCGAATAATTGTGAATACTGCGATATTTGAAGGCCGGCCTCGGGCCACAGAATGTTGTACAGAGGGCCGCAAATGGCCCTCGGGCCTCGAGTTTGAGACCCCTGTTCTAGCCCCATTTATTATAATTCTTAGGATATACAGCAGATAGTATTTACATCTTAACTGATGGTTGGCTTGGAAATTAAAATATAAAAAACATTTCTTTTTGTTTTTGTTTTTGTATTTTGGGCCACACCTGGCAGTGCTCAGGGGTTACTCCTGGCTGTCTGCTCAGAAATAGCTCCTGCAGGCACGGGGGACCATATGGGACACCGGGATTCGAACCAACCACCTTTGGTCCTGGATCAGCTGCTTGCAAGGCAAACGCCGCTGTGCTATCTCTCCGGGCCCTAAAAAACATTTCTAACTTGGAAGAGATTTAGAAAATTAGATACTTGAGGATTTAGATTTGAAAAAAAAAAAAAATGTCCTGGAGTCTTACAGCTGTAAGAACTGGAATAACGTCAGTCAGTGACAAAGAGTTTGGCCACACACCCAGACTTCATTCATTTCTTGGTCAGTAAAATTTAGTTTCAGCTTTATAGGATCTTTTTTGGATACTCTTTACTTAGGTGCATAATATCCAAAAATACTGAAATATATTAGAGGTAGCAATTTAAAAAATTACCTTTCCGAGCTTCTTCCTCCAATTCATCCCAGTCCTTTCCACTCTCTTCTTCACTGCCCAATGATTCCTTGGAATAGTCTAGGATAAAGTTAAGCATTAGGAATTTATTTCTAAAAATGTTTTATGAAAATAATAGTGAACTTAGACATCACTAAGTTCCTTTGAGATTAATAACCTGATTCTTCAGCTTCTGAGGAATAGTCTTCATCACTATCATCTTCCTCCTCTTCATAGTCATCTTCCGAAGGGTTGAAGGTCTCATCCTCCATTTCAGACTCTGAATCACCATCCTCAGCGTCACTTCCCTGTTGAGCCAGAGCAAACATTAAGTTTTCACTTTATTCACTTAATTCAAACCACAAGCACACCTATATTCTATTCTCTCAGGTCCAGCGTTACTGTTTTCATGGTGGGGGGAATACGAGATCAAGGGAAAAAAACAACTTAGTAATAAATTCTTCCACACTCAGAACGATTAACCAAAGACGATTTGTTATTTTTGGTTCCTGGTCATACCCAGGGATATTCAGGGTTTATTGTTGGCTCTACACCCAAACATTACTTCCAGGAGGGGCTTAGAGGACCATATGGGATGCTGGAGATCGAATGATCAGTCTTGTTGTAAAACAAGCACTCCCCACTCTGTACTCTCTCTCCAAACCCCTGAAGATAGCATTATTGGTAGCTACCTCCCACCTCTGCCCAAAGGATGGAGGAAGTTTTTGTTTTTTTTTTTTTTTTGGTTTTTGGGTCACACCCGGCAGCATTCAGGGATTACTCCTGGATCTATGCTCAGATCAATTGGGATGCTGGGATTAGAACCACCGTCCTTCTGCATGCAAGGCAAACGCCCTACTTCCACGCTATCTCTCTGGCCCCCAGGAGGTATTTTTTGGTAAAGCACACAATAGAATTTCCAACCGAAACAGAGTCAGAGAGACTAAAGGATATGGTGCTGAGTGATCTCCAAGAGTGACCTCTGAGAGCAGAGCCAGGAGCAAGTCCTGAAGCACTTCCAGGGATGGAAACAAAACACTGCATGCACATGCACCCACACATCCCCGAGGATGACCCCAAAACAAAATACTCACAGCCCCCAAGATAGCTTCAAAACAAAACCACCACCCTCCCCCCCAATACAATGGGAACGGTATAAAACAAAATACCACTCACCCACAATGCTAATAGTTTTATTATTTCAGAGGCTCTCTCTCCTCTCTCCCCTCCTGTCCTCTCCCCTCTCTCCCCTCCTCTCCCCCCAAAAAAGAAAAAAAGTTTGGTCATTTCAAAGAAATTTTGTAAGCCCCAATGCCCAAATCATCACCTGTAACCACTGCTTTGGAGAAAATGCTAAGTTGTGTTCTCCCACATGTTGATTCCTTATGAACTTCTAATATAACACACTCCCAGTGACAATGGGAAATACTATGTACCAGAAAAGAAACCCCACACTCACGCACCTCACCCTCAGGCTCCAGGAAAGACCAGCCACCTTGTTCAAAGAAGCCTTCAGGGTCATCAACAATAGTCTTCATGATCTTAGTCCAATTGAGAGATTGTACCCCCTCTGTGTACTTTAGGTCACAGGAACTGAGAGAAAAGATATTACAAAGTCAAAACAAAGCTGCATTTTCTGAGAATGTTTCCAGTCATCTTTAGCATATGTATATACCCCTGAAAAGTAAATAACCTTTCTCTAAATATATGAGACACATCCAAATGTCTAATATCTAATTTTCCAAAGCACTTGCCTGTATCAAAGAGCAATATTTGATTGAGCAAGTGTTTTTTCCTTTGATGGGTAGTAACTTTTGTTTGCTTTTTGTTTTTTTGGATCACACCTGGCTATGCTCAGGGGGTTACTCCTGGCTCTAGGCTCAGAAATCGCTTCTGGCAGGCTCAGGAAACCATATGGGATGCTGGGATTTGAACCATCGTCCTTCTGCATGCAAGGCAAACACCCTACCTCCATGCTATCTCTCCGGCTCAAGATGGGTAGGAACGTTTTTTAGTTACCCTGGGAAGTGGCTCAAGGGCTACTTCCAATGTCTACTAAGGAATCATGTAATACTGGAAATGGAACCAGAGTTTTTGTATGCAAGGGACATTCTTAGCCCACTGAGCTCATTCCTTGGCCCCTGAACTATTTCCTTTTTTTGAAAAAAAAAAAAAAAAAAAAAAAAAAGGGGGGGGTGTCACATCTGGTTCAATCTTGGTACTCTGAGCTTATTTAGAGCCTTAGCATAGAGTTAGGAGTAAGACCTCAACACCATCAATGTACAAAACCAAATAAAAAGCCCCACAAAACAAACAAAAATCTTAGGTTTTAGACTGCTGTGATTATCCATAAACAACTGCTGCACATTTAGGAATCTGTAGCATTAAAATGAATATATCATACATTTCCAATCCATAAAGCCCTAACTCAGTCTCCTATTACATATATGAGTAACTTCCCTCCCTTTTTACTTTTTTTTGTTTTTGGGCCACACCCAGTGACGCTCAGGGGTTACTCCTGGCTATTCGCTCAGAAGTCGCTCCTGGAAGGCACGGGGGACCATATGGGGAACCGGGGGATCGAACCGCGGTCCGTCCTAAGTTAGCGCAGGCACCTTCCCTCCAGCGCCACCGCCTGGCCCACCCCTTTTTACTTTTGAGTATCTTTTGTTTTTATTCTTTTTTTTTCTTTTGGTTTTTGGGTCACACCCGGCAGTGCTCAGGGGTTACTCCTGACTCCATGCTCTGAAATTGCTCCTGGCAGGCATGGGGGACCACATGGGGCACCGGGATTCGAACCGATGACCTTTTGCATGAAAGGCAAACACCTCACCTCCATGCTATCTCCCGGGCCCCTAAATGTTTTTGTTTTTATTCTTTTTTTTTCCTGAGTATCTTTTATGTAAAATATTCTCAGGTATAATCTACAATATAGGATTTAAGAGGTAAATAGAGACTTCAGGCAAATTAACTTACTTCAACCATTCCTTGATGGGGTCAAGAGAGGCTACTGGAATGGCATTAATCATAGTCACTTTCTTGCTGTAATCCTTGTAGACGATAACCATATCAAAGTTCTTCAAGTGAAACTGGACCCTTTCAAAGTGAATCAGCTCCACTTCATCCAATGTTACAACAAAAGGTGGCTATCAAGGAAGAAGGATCATTTGATTTAAATATATCATCAAAGCACCAGCTTTTCCTTTTTTTCCTTTTCTTTTGTCTTGGGCAGTGCTTGGGGTCTACTCTAAACTTGTGCTGGAGGATCGAATGCCCTTAGAGCAATCTCTTGGCCCTATATTTTCAAATTATTTTCCAAATCTAAATTTCACTAAAGTAGGAGCCAGAGACATACTTAGAACAGGGGTTAAGGTGCTTGCCTTGTATCTTATCAATCTGTTTGAATCTAAGCACATTTGATCTCCTAAGCACTACCAGGGATAACTTCTGAATACCCTGATGACTGCAAATATAAAATTAAATAAACAAATTAAAGTTCATTTACCAAAATGTAACCATATGTTTTCCCAAAACTGAAAGCAAGACCAGAAAGACCAAAGAACGTGATCAACCTAGGTTTGATCCCTTGTACAGTACGGCTGCTTAGCCATATCCAGAAGTGCCCAGGGATTTATTCCTGGTGGTAGTACTTAGGGAATCATGTAGGATTCTGGGGATTGCACTCAGACCATGTGTAAGGCAAGTTCACTTTACTACTGCTCCAGCCCCTTAGTGAATTTTTTGGGCCACTGCTGGGTTTGTGTTCAAGGGCTATTCTCAGCAAAGTGCTGGGTAATGAACTTAGGCCTTTTGTATGGAAGAATGAATTCTTTTTTTTTTTTTTTTTTTTTTTGGTTTTTGGACCACACCGTTTGATGCTCAGGGGTTACTCCTGGCTATGCACTCAGAAATCGTTCCTGGCTTGGGGGGACCATATGGGACGCTGGGGGATCGAACTGTGGTTCGTCCTATGCTAGCGCTTGCAAGGCAGACACCTTACCTCTAGCGCCACCTTCTCAGCCCGGAAGAATGAATTCTTAATCAAAACAAAAACAAAACTGGTTTGCTCATTCTGTGTTTTCTCTTGAACAAGTATTTCCCCTCACATCCTTCCTTTTAAAAATTTTTTTTGGGAAGGCAGAACAGATAGCAAAGTGGTAGGACATTTGCCTTGTAAACAGCTGACCCAGGATGGACCTGGGTTTGATTCCTGGCATACATATAGTCCCCGGAGCCTGCCAGGAGTAATTTCTGAGCACAGAGCCAGGAGTAACCTCTGAGAGCTGTTGGGTGTGGCACCAAAACAAAACAAACAAAAAATGAACAACAACAACAACAACAAAAAGGTATGTTTTTTTTAAAAAATTTTTTTTAATTTAATTATAGCTAGCAGAGCCTGGAGACCTGATAGATTTCAGGTCAGCTAACATGGGTCAATTACAGATCAACACGGGTCAATAGAGACATTTTTCTATTTTTCTAGCCAATGTACTATTTCTCCAGCTCCACAAAGACTTACCTACTGTCCTATCTATCTGGCCCCTCTCTACGTCACAAAATTTGGGGGTGGGGGTGGTTACTCCTGACTCAGTGCTCAGAAATTTATCCTGGCACTCAGGACATCACAGGGGATGTTGGGAATTGAACCTGGGTCGGCTATGTGGAAGGCACTCCACTCTGGCCCCTCCGTCTCACATCTTTTGAAATAAGTTTTGTTCAATAAAAACTATCTTGTGTTACTAAAATAGGACATTATTCTTATTGTAGCCAAGGAAGTATCCCAAGTCAATCATTAGGGGAAAAGTTCAATTCCCTGCACTGACAAAACTCAAAACCAATCTGCCACAAAATAATCTAATGGTTATAAGAAAGGAGGTATAGGGGGCCCGGGAGATAGCATGGAGGTAAGGCGTTTGCCTTTCATGCAAAAGGTCATCGGTTCGAATCCCGGTGCCCATATGGTCCCCCGTGCCTGCCAGGAGCAATTTCTGAGCATGGAGCCAGGAGTAACCTCTGAGCACTGCCAGGTGTGACCCAAAAAAAACGGAAAAAAAAAAAAAAAAAAAAAAAA
>PVKC010008574.1:0-27810 GCA_004027635.1 Crocidura indochinensis
GAAGCACTGTTCATACTATGAGGCAGAATCTTTCTGCCACCTTTCCCACTCCTGCAAATTACCCTTGACATGCTGTAGTGTCTCATGGATGACCCCTCACTTGTTAGCATAGAAACAACATTGCTCCCCTAGAGCTCTTCTTTCTTAAGAAAGAATAAGTCCAGTCCCACTTGTTCTGGAGAGCAACAGCTAGGGAAGCAACTTGTTCTTCTAACATCTCGATAGGAAAATGATATCTTCTGAGATCAGCTTTCTCTTGTTGGGAGAGTTTAAGTTGCATGTCTCCCCTGACAAGGGAAGTCACTCCCACACCAGTGAAGCCAAGAATAACAGCTTTAAAAGGATTGAAATAAGAAAGGGAATGACCCTCTTCCAGTGGAAATGATATTCTGCTCAACTTGTTTGCACCTACCTTGTCCCATCAGGTATGAAACCTGGGGTAGAATGACAATTGATGTGATCAAATTATAAAGTTAGAAAAGGAAGAAGCAATTACAAAGCAACACATCCAAGTTAAAATGATCAAAACTATGACTACAGATTGATAATCTTCAATTGAGAAATAACTCCTTCCAAGCGATATATAGACAATCACTTTCAAGCATCAATTTTTCATCTATTCTTTAGTTTATGCATTTTCTCTAAACTGCATTTAATACTGATTTCATTTAAACTATTAGGTTAAGTGTGAGTAAGGTTAAGAGTGAGTAAAACCAAAACAATCAGCTTTAAAGTGTGTATTGTTGATATTCTAAATAGTAACTGAAAGTCAACTAGTCAGTCATAAACATAGTGATTATATAACTCTGTGTTATATAATAAATATAATGCATAATGACAATATCAAATTTACCATGTGTACAAATAGTTAGAGAAATTACTATAAAAGATGCAACTAGGGGTACCAGGCAGTAATACATTATGTAGGGCATCTATCTTACATATGGTGATCCAAGTTCAAGTACCAAAACTAAATATGATCACCTGAACACTTCGAGGTGTGCTTCTATAGCACATACATAAGTAAATGTTGAGTAGCAACAGGTACAGATAAAAACAACAACCATAAATAAGACTCTACACAAGTATATTAATGACAAATTTATTATATCATTGCTTTAAAGTACATGCATATAAAATAGCTTGTGTGAGATTGACTGCTAATTTTTCCATTTTTGCAAAAGTTGACATTAGTTCATACTATTAATAATCAAAAGTATGTCTCATAAAAACAACATTTAAAATAAAAATCTAAAACATAATTACTGTTTAAAAGATTATCTTATTACACAAAGGAAATACAAATCAGACAATATGGATTTTACCTTAAACAAGATATACTAATAATAACACTGCAATATGAACATGTTTCTTAATGACTAAACATATTAAATTCTGAAAAAGGTTAATGCAAGTTTGTATGCCAAATGTAAACTGAATATAATTCTGAAATAGTAAAGCATATATTTCTCAGAGGTTACTCCTGGCTCTGTGCTCAGAAATCACTCCTAGCAAGCTCAGAGGACCATATGGGATGCTGGGGAATCTAACATCTGGTAGGTTCTCAACTGGCCATATGCAATGCAAATGTCCTACCCTCTGTGCTATCTACCACTCCAGCCTCAATGTTCTTACATGATTAGTATTTTTATTTATTTATTTTTTTGGTTTTTGTGCCACACCTGGTGATGCTCAGGGATTACTACTGGCTATGAGCTCAGAAATCACTCCTGGTTTGAGGGACCATATGGGATGCAAGGGATAACTCATGGGTCAGCCATGTGTATTTTTCTCAATTAAATCCTTACAGTAAACATAAATATAAAACTATAATTATAAATAAACTAACTTTTTGTTGACTACTTAACTGGATTAATATATATGTATTCATGAAAACATAAGATATAGACAAGCCTATCTGGTACTTAGAAAAATAAAAGATGAAAACCTATTCTTACTAATATGATTAAAATCTCAAAAGTGACTTCACATACCTCTGCAAGTTTGAGAGCTGCAGAGATCATACCTGAGTTAAGGTGATTGTAATGCAAGCAACTAAACCCAGCTCAATCTTCTGAGCTCTACGGGGACTTATTCTTGAGCATAGAGACAAGAGTAAGAACTGATCACAGATGGGTCTAGTACAACTCCCACCCAAATCTCTATTGAAAGTTTGTTTTTATTTTTAAACTGCTATGCTTCACCCCATTTTCCTGACTAAGTATTTGATATTGGATAAAATCTGTTTGAATTTATGTTTAACCAAGCGTATCATGTTGCTGCAAATGTTTCAAAACCATCTAAATACATTCAAGAAAAATAAATAATATGAGTTTCTCTAGATATATAAATATATAAAGTTATAGATAACTATCCCTTAGCTAAAACAATCATTGGGAAAAAGAACATGGAAGGAATTACTTTCCCCAACCTTAAACTTTACTACAAAGCAATAGTTATCAAAACAGCATGGTATTGGAATAAGGACAGGCCCTCAGATCAGTGGAATAGACTTGAATACTCAGAAAGTGTTCCCCAGACATACAGCCACCTAATTTTTGATAAAGGAGCAAGAAATCCTAAATGGAGCAAAGAAAGCCTCTTCAAAAAGTGGTGTTGGCACAACTGGCTAGCCACTTGCAAAAAATTGAACTTAGACCCCCAGCTAACATCATGTACGAAGATGAAATCCAAATGGATGAAAGACCTTGATATCAGACCCGAAACCATAAGATATATAGAACAACACGTAGGCAAAACACTCCAGGACATTGAGACTACAGGCATATTCAAGGAGGAAAATGCACTCTCCAAGCAGGTGAAAGCAGAGATGAATAGATGGGAATATATTAAGCTGAGAAGCTTCTGCATCTCAAAGGAAATAGCGCCCAGGATACAAGAGTCACCCACTGAGTGGGAGAAACTATTCACCCAATACCCATCAGATAAGGGGCTAATCTCCAAAATATACAAGGCAATGACAGAATTTTACAAGAAAAAAACATCTAATCCCATCAAAAAATGGGGAGAAGAAATGGACAGAAACTTTGACAAAGAAGAAATACGAATGGCAAAACGACACATGAAAAAATGCTCCACATCACTAATCATCAGGGAGATGCAAATCAAAACATCTATCAGGTACCACCTCACACCACAGAGAATGACACACATCACAAAGAATGAGAACAAACAGTGTTGGCAGGGATGTGGAGAGAAAGGAACTCTTATCCACTGCTGGTGGGAATGCCGTGTAGTTCAACCTTTATGGAAAGCGATATGGAGATTCCTCCAGAAACTGGAAATCGAGCTCCCATATGATCCAGCTATACCACTCCTAAGAATATACCCTAGGAACACAAAAATACAATACAAAAATCCCTTCCTTATTCATCACAGCACTATTAACCATAGCAAGACTCTGGAAACAACCAAGATGCCCTTCAACAGATGAATGGCTAAAGAAACTCTGGTACATATACACAGTGGAATACTATGCAGCTGTCAGGAGAGATGAAGTCATGAAATTTTCCTATACATGGATGTACATGGAATCTATTAAGCTGAGTGAAATAAGTCAGAGAGAGAGAAAAATGCAGAATGGTATCACTCATCTATGGGTTTTAAGAAAAATGAAAGACATTTTTGCAATAATAATTTTTAGACATAAAAGAGAAAAGAGATGGAAGTTCCAGCTCACCTCAGGAAGCTCACCACAAAGAGTGAAGAGTTCATTTAGAGAAATAACTACATTTTGAACTGTCCTAATAATGAGAATGTATGAGGGAAATGGAGAGCCTGTCTATAGTACAGGCGGGGGTTGGGTGGGGAGGAGGGAGATTTGGGACAATGGTGATGGGAACGTTGCACTGGTCATGGGTGGTGTTCTTTACATGACTGAAACCCAAATACAATCATGTATGTAATAATCAAGGTGTTTAAATAAAATATAAAAAAATAAAATAAGCACAGTGAAAAAATAAAAAGAAATAACTTCCTCCAATGTAATAACTATGTCCAAATGTCTCAGAAGACAGCTCTAACAAACATTTATGGGATGAATGATATCAATTTTGTAGTGTTTTATTTTTCTAAAAGTGGAATAATACTCTTTAATTTATTCTATAAACTATTGCAATTATTATAAATATAGGGCTGAAGTTTTAAGAAACCATACCATCCCTCTCATAAATACAAAAGCAAAAGCCCTCAATTAAACAGTCACAAGTAGAAATTACAATGTGCATAAAGAACTATACATACAACTATGTGCTATTTATTCCACATAGCCAAGTGTAACTGCTGAGCATCACCAAGTATGACCCAGAATAAAAAATAAATAATAATACAAATTAAGTTAGATTAGATTATGATCCAAGATACAACAAGCTGCTCTGAATTACTATTAATACAAATTAATAATTGAATATTTAATAAGTTGAAGTAAAATATAAAAATATATCCCCAAATAATTTTATAAGTTCAGAAGTTGAGATATTGCCTCTTACTAATAAAATATAAGTTGAATATAGAAACCATTTCAAAAAGTATGATATGGGGGCTGGAGTGGTGGCACTAGAGGTAACGTGTTAGCCTTGCAAGTGCTAACCCAGAATGGACTGAGTTTTGTTCCTCCAGCGACCCATATGGTGCCCCCAAACCAGGAGCGATTTCTGAGCATATAACCAGGAGTAACCCCTGAGTGTCAAATGGGTGTGACCCCTAAAACAAACAAACAAACAAACAAAATATTTATATGTATGTATATATATTATATATAGCATGGTGTAGAAAACACACTTAAAAGTGTCACAAGTCATAAAACTAAAGTTAATAGCAACAGTGATACTACCTGGCTTGGGGGGACCATATGGGACGCCGGTGGATCCAACCAAGGTCCTTTCGTGGCTAGCGCTCGTAAGGCAGACACCTTACCTCTAGCACTACCTCACCGGCCCTGGTTATATTCATTTTTAATTTAATTTGGAAGAACTTTAACTGACCTATTAGGCCATCTTCTCCAAAAAGTGTTACTTTAGATTATTTATTTTTAAAAATCACAAATAAAATAGATAGATTTTGTATGTAACAACTGATATGTGACTGAGTATTATTCAAATCATTAAGATCAAAGATCAAAACCCAAAATAAAAAATGAAAAGAAATGGCTATTATTATAATGTGGTACCTGGTAGCTACATAATAGCTATTCAAGAACAACAAAAAAAGGGAAAAATAATGGGTGTTCAAATATTATAGAATTTTGTTTATCGTAAAATATTAATATTTTATGCACTCTGATAAGGCATTATAAAATACTGAGAAGTGTGGCATAGGGTAATAAAAATTTTTATAATGTTTTTGCAATTTTTGTATAAATATTTTTCAAAATTAAAATTCTCAAACACAGGTTACTCTACATCAATAGAAATAAATACTTAAATCGAAAAACATGATCATTGTACACTTCATGGAAATGTTATCTAAATAGACTTTTAGGTATGAGATAATGTTTAGAACATAATTTTGAGGGAATAGGAATTAAGGTTATGAATATATTATTTCGTTTAATCTGAACTTGTATCCCCTGAATTTAGTTTCCAAAAATTTACTTTTGATAGCATAGAATATTCCACCCTTAGCTTATTAAAATGTTTCATTCTAATCAGATATCTTATCATCAAATAGTTTAGTAAACTTGAAATATTTACGACTGAAACCTATATACTTCTCAAGATCAGATTATCTAAATATCATGGATATGTTATTTTCCTATTAGGGGGGAGGGTTGGTTTGGGGGCCACAATCAGTGGCACTTAAAGGTTAGTCCTACTCTGCTCAGAAATCGTTCTTTGTAGGCTCAGAGAACCTATGGGATGCTGGGAATCAAAACGAGGTTGATAACCAGTTGACTGTGTGCTAAGCAAATGCCCTATCCTCTGTGCTCTGCTCCAACCTGCTATTTTCCATTTCTAAAATAACAGTTCTTTTTCTTTAACCTTCTCCTACTGTCTAGCAGTCAACCATTCTCCCACGTAGATAAGTAGTATCAAAATATCTGAACAATTCTCAAATTAAACACTGGAATAGAAAGAAAAGCTAAAGCATAATTTGGGGAAGAAGAAAAAGGAAGTGATATAAAATCCTACATAATAAATAAAAGAATAAAATTAAAGGAAAAAACTATGTATAATGTTAATAAAAGACCAGAAGAAAAACAAATATACCAAAACTTTCAAAGAACGGAATAAACTTTCTCAAGCATAATGCCAAATAAAATAAGAAACCATGTATCTGGAAAGAATGGTGAAAAAGATCCAAACCTAGATAACAAACAACGACAACAAAAGAATTTTAATTAAAATTTTAAGGAATCTTACCATAAAGAAAAAGAGAAAGAAGAAAGAAAAAGGGAGGGAAGGAAGGAAGGAAGGAAGGAAGGAAGGAAGGAAGGAAGGAAGGAAGGAAGGAAGGAAGGAAGGAAGGAAGGAAGGAAGGAAGGAAGGAAGGAAGGAAAATGCATTTGATTCACAAAGTACAAAGACTGTTCACATTATTTTTCTTTTCTCTTTTTTCTTTCTCTTTCTTTCTTCTTTCTTTTTTTCTTTCCTTCCTTCCTTTCTTCCTTCTTTCTTTCTTTCATTCATTCATTCTTTCTTTTTTTGTTTTATGGGCCACACCCAGTGATGCTCAGGAGTTAATACTGGCTATGTGCTCAGAAATAGCTCCTGCTTGGGGGACCATTTATTTTATTTTCTTTCTTTCATTTTCTTTTCTTTTTTTGATAGTTCCAGGGATTGAGCTAAGAACTAATATTTACAAGCTAGATGCATATTTGTAACTGAACTTTGTACTATATTGTGAAAGTGTTCTATACTACTTTTTGTTTTTAGCATATTGTCGCAGGTTCTTTAATTTTAAAACATTCCAAAATACTGTGGGAAATGTGTGTTAAACTCTGTGCCTTTGATACTTGGTCTGTTGTCATCATGTATTTCAAAATATGAACCAACTCTCAAGGAAATTATTATCATTTCTCAGTTTGATGAAATCATCAAATCACTACATGAAGATACTTGTAAGAAAACTTGAAAACTGTCAAAATGCCAATGAATATTTTCTCTTCTGGTAAAATGGCCATAGATCAAACTGCTATATTTTAAAAATCCCTTTGGTTAAAATTCATTCAACATATAACATATACTTGAAACACCTAGAGCAATATTTGGGCAGATTAGTTTCTGAATAAATGTATGACAGTAGAGACTAGAAATGAATTGTGCTTGCCAATAAAAATAGAGTTTGAAGTTGACACAAGTCAATCAAGACATGGCATTCCTCCTAATACAAATACCACTTCACAATATTATGAGTCACATGTCAGTGATTATACCTAGTTTCTCATATGAAAAGGAGGTAAGTGCCTTCTCCATTGCACCATCTCTCCAGCCCCAACCAATAATAATTGATGTTACAGATTACCCAACAAGTGTTATAAAAATCATATATTCTGCTACTATACCAGAATTGGTGAACAAAATAACAATCCCCAGTTGTTTATTTCTCTGTAGAAAATAAAATGTGGAACACCATGATAAGATAATCAAATGAAGTATTTAACTGTGGATATGTTTAGTATAAAACTTCAATTTATACAATACATCATTGTCCATGAAATGTAATTATGCTTGAAATTAACCAATGCATAGTGACCATAATTAAGAAGACTCTGTAATAGTTAACTGCATGAAAGACTGAGTTTATTAAATGGTTTATATATAGATTTTATTGCTTATTATACATTCAGCACAATAGAATACATACTATTATGTTGTGTAGATATTTCTCACTCAAATTTTGAGTTTACTGTGATCTTGTTTGGAAATAGGATTTTCTCAGATGCAATCAAGTTACGGTAAAGTCATATAATATTAGGGTAGACATAATTTAATGCAACAAAGCATCTTAAAAAGGCCGATACAGAGACAGGTGGAGAAAGTCCTGGGATCACAGAGACAAAGAGGGAAATGATTTATTTACTGAACAAGCATTAGCAAGATTTGTTAGCATTCAATGGGAGATAAAAAAAAAAGTCAAACAATAATTTTTCCCTAGAACTTCTATAAAGAACCAATACTGGCGCCAAAGTGAAAGCACAGAGGTAAGGCATTTGTCTTGCACATGACAACAAGGACAGACCTGGGTCCAATCCCCAGTGTCCCAGATGGTCATTCAAGCGAGGTGTGAATTCTGAGCACGTAGCTAGTAGTAACTCCTGAGCAGTCAGTCACCTGGTATGGCCCCAAAATAAATAATAACCAATACTGATATTCATACTTCTAAATTACTTAAAACTCTAATTTACCTGTTTTGCTAGTTGATTATGAGCATGGAGCCCCATTTTGGAAATAGGATCATTATAGAATATTTAGTTAAAATCACATCATACTGTAGTAGAGCAGGTTATTCTAGTATGACTAACATCCTTGCAAAAGATAAGAATTAAAGACAGTCACACAGGAAAAGCAGCATCAGAGGAAGAAGTTTGAGAGAATTTTGAGAGATCATGGAAGCAGAGATTGGTAGGTTTAGAGCAGGGGTCTCAAACTCAATTTACCTGGGGTCCACAGGAGGCAAAGTCGGGGTGAGGCAGGGCCTCATAAGGGATTTCGCTTACCGAATATTCGCAATAAAAAATCCCATTAGTAAGAAAAAAATCGCAAAAGATCACATTAAACATTTGTATACCCCGAACGGAACTGCTCGGGGTATGCGAATATTTAATGCGAATTTTTCTTACTAATGCGATTTTTATTGCGATTATTCGGTAAGCGAATAATCACGAATACTGCAATATTTGAAGGCGACCACAGGCCACAACATGTTGTACAGAGGGCCGGAAATGACCCGCGGGCCACGAATTTGAGACCCCTGGTTTAGAGAGAGATGTTGCAGTGAGCAGATAAACTCCAAGGAAGTTACCCCTAGAACTCACATATTAAAACAAAACAAAACAAAACAAAACAAAAAAATCAGCCTTAGACTGCAACAAAATGATAATGTAAAAACTCATCTCTACCCCAACCCACCCCTCTGCTATCCTTAGTGCTTTTGAAGCCACATCCAGGGGGTCTCAGGGCTTACTCCAAACTCTTTATACTAAGGGATTATTCCTGGTGATGTTGGGGAACATGATCATTATGAGAGATACAAATCAATGTCAGCTACATAAAAGACAAAAGCTTCATCAAGGCCAAGATTTGTAAAGTCATAAGCTCCAGAACTATAAAGGAATGCATTTCTGTGCCTCCAAACCACTTAGGTAGTGGTACTTTTATGACAGCCCTAGAAACATGAGCCGATTGTCTTAATTTGGAATGCAGTCTCAACAAATTCTGTAATAGTCCCCTTCTTCATTCTAAAGCCCACAGTAGGGTTTCAAAGCATTTTATTCCTTAAGAGTTTACAGCTACTACAAATAGTTTGGAATCAACATGAAAATAACTTCATGAAAATAAGATTGAACTACATACATATGTATCAACAGATTATAAATATCCCAATAGCTATCTTGTTAAAAAAATGTTATGCATTGACGTGGAATAGTTACCACCATGGGAATACAGCACTGATGGGAAAGAGATCATGTTTTTATCTAGGCAAGCTTTTATTTTAAGATTCCTTACACTTTGAAACACAATCTAATTTATTACATCAAAAAAAAAAGTTCACAATCCCAAGAACAGTAACAATGGAGCATCTTTTACCATTTGGAGGGATTTAGTTTCTATTTCATAAAACCCAGGTGAAAAGTAATCTGTGAATGTTGAGAAGACTTTCAGGTTCATATCTCAAATCTGCCAAAAAACATGATTAATATTATACTTGCCTTTGGAGCAAAGGTCTAACATATAATACATATCAGTATATAAACAAAACAACTGAGATGTAAACACCAGATATGCAGGTACAAACCCATAACCTTTAGCCATCCCCTCTGAGAATGTGGTCCTTCTAATCTTGCAAAGAATATCACTATGATTAAATGTAACAAGAGCAGATACCAAGAATGTGCACTGCCAGGAGGGACCTCAGCCAAAATACAAAGTATGTTGCTTGTCTTGGGAAACTTCTCACCTCTCAGTAAACTCTCTTAATCAGCCTCCAGGTATCCAGCACTGTCCAGAAACCCTCTGGCTGCCCCAGGCTGTACTTATCCACTGCAAACCCACATCACCTCTACAGTAGTAGCTGCCACCAGACCTCCAATTCAAACTTTCAGTTAGTTTCAGGATTTAGTCTAATCTCTAGTTTCTTCAGAGTAGCTGGTTTGGGCAGGCGCCATCAAAATTCTAATCTCATAATCTGATTAAATTAATTCAAAGTAAATTGTCCATGGCTAAGAGCCATTTTTTTTTAAATTCATCGAATCACCTTGTGATATAAAGCTACAAAACTGTTCATGATTAAGTTTCAGTGAACAATCATGTGGTACCGATTCCTTCACCAGTATTCACTTCTGTCCACCAATGTCCCCAGTTTTCTTCATGACTGCACCCCCACAAGTCTACCTCTGTGACATTAAACTTTTCCTTTGTTTAAGGCACTGTGGTTTTCAATATTGTTACTGATAGTGTATTATGTATATCACTTTATTTCATTTCAGCACCTAGCTCTTGTCCATGGTGATCACTTCCCACTAACGTGTTATTTTTCTGAGATAAATTGGGTATTTGACCATGAAATTCAGAGCATAAGAAAGAGATATACGGAATTGAAAAACTTTAACATGTTCTTTGTTGATATTCAAATTTCCTGTCTCCTCTCCTGATTTTTTTCTCTTGCCTTTCTTCTTTTTCTGTTTTTAGTTTCCCTCCTTATCACCAGTGACTCTCCTTTCTTCTCTTTTTTACCTTTTTAAAAAATCTTTCTTCTTATTTAGTCTATAATGTACCTCTTTCTCTTGCATTGTTTGGGTTTTATCTATAAATTATCTTCTAGATAGCAATTATGCTAAAGCAATCACTCTATTCTAAGGTAAATGCAACTTTCCTCTTCACCTGTATTGCAGCATCTGATGCTTATTAGTCTTTAACAGTTTTCAAAAGTTAGGGAGAACATATTATTCAGGTAAGATTTGGAATCTTTTTTCTATTTCATTAAAATGTATCTTTTGTAGTACCAGAGAAATACTGTAATGGGTAGGGTGCTTGCATTGAGGTTGCCAATCTGGTTGATTTGAATCCCAGCACTGCTTCTAATTCCTGGAGACCTACTAGAAGTGAACTCTGAGTACAAATCCAGGAGTAAGAAGTCAGCATTGCTGACTATGAGCATACCCCAAAAAAATTCATATCATATAATTTTTTTAAAAATACAAATTTGTCCAAAAAAGCTGACCTAAAGGTCTTTCCAGTAATGCTATTGACTTTTGTAAGTTAAGTGGTGATAATTACAGTTGGTCATAAAAGTGAAATAATATATAGTATATTTATTATCACTGATTTCCATTTCTAATATTCCTTAATTATATATGTTCTGTATTTTTGCCTTTTCCTATAAACAACCCATATTTTATATTTAATGTCATGATACATGACATTGTGATACATGACATGTCAAGAAACATGTTTTTCTTAGTACATTGAATACATTTATTCATTTAGTTCTCTACAACAAAAAATTGTATTGGGTATTTTTATAGACTTGCTTTAAATTGATGTGGAAAATTACAACATAGAGAATGAGGAGAATCTGTACAAGATCGTGCAATAGAGGACATTAATCTAAATATTACTGCATTAGTCAATAGAAGAACATGTAACACCTCCAGGTACTTAGATTAACCCAAGTTTTTATAGTAAAAAAATGTAAAACAGGTGAATAGCTATTACTTCTAGCTCGATCTTTAATGGAAGGTATGGGATAAATTTGGAGTTCATCAATGCTGTATAATAACCTTATATAAAAATGTTTCTGGACATTTTAAATTAACTTGATAAAGACAAGTAGCCAGAAGGGATGCACAGTCATATTATTTCCAGATCACTTTCTCTGAGTGACTGTCTACAGTGGTCTGTCTGCAGGAGCAAGGAAGTCAGGCTTTGGCAAGCTTATGAATGGCACTGCTGGTGGTAGATCGGTTATCCTGGATAAAAACAGATGGAAAGTAATGTCTCCTGAAATTCTAGCCAGCAAGTGAAAGAGAAAATGAGTCATTCAATGTACTGTGGAATGAAAAAAATTGTAACATAGATTCTTATCAGAATTAAGAGCACGTAGTTTAAGGTATAGTCTAATATAAGTAAATATGTACTCATTTCTATTGAAAGGGCTGGTAAAACTTTCTATTAAATACTACTAAACAGAGTATCAGCAAATAGACTACGCATGATGAGGCACAATATTAAGCATCAAATGTGACTATTTCAAGTCACCAAATAAATACGTACCGGTATTCAAAAAATCTTGTAATAGAAAAATATATAAGCACAAAATAAAGGTGCGTTATTTTATTTAATTATTCACTGTCTCTGATATAACTATAAAACTGATTGTTGCTTTAAGACATTCTCTGCATGAAAAGTGTTCAGCTATCTTCGAAGAAAAGTAAATTCAAATTCTATTTATGTATATATGCATATGTTAATGTACCACCTAAGAAAGAGTCTGGTACAAGAGAAGGCTCGAGGGTTTGTAAATAAGTAGTGTGCTCACAAGATCCCAACTTCCATCCCTCTATCTGTTTGTCAGCCCTAAATATTGATGACTCTAGTAAGCCTAGAGCACTCCAATTGCATAAAAGTAGTCTCTAGAACATCTGGATCAACCAAGGCAATGTGAGATCCTTATAAAAAAAAGACAAAGTTCTTTCCCACTTTATATTATGCTATAAGATTTAATCTTCCCCAACATATAATATAAAGCATATTATGCCAAATCATATAATCTTGCCATAACCCCTTTTAAATGTTACCTAAGACAGTTATTTTTTGTAATTTATTTATTTCATAAATGGTTTGTCTATATTTAAAGTTAGGTTTTCCTATATATAAATGTATATGGCCATATGTAATTAAGACTATTCCAACTTATTATTACTATTGTTCATGCTTACTTTTTAAATATAGCTATATGCGGAGTATTTAATCATATAAATACCTATGCTTTTCTCTACTATCTTAAAGAAATACAATTCTTGGGACTTGGAAAATGTTCTTTATCCAATTACTACTCATACATTTTACATTGTATATTTGAGGGGAGTGGGTAAGAAAGTAGATCTGAGGCCAAATGGCTGAGTTTAAAATACCCTGGGGACCATAGTTAAGTATGTAAAAGTTTAATAAACTCAAATTTCCAGTTATGCTAGCCAAAAGTTTATGTTAAAGATATATTAACTGACCATCTTAAAAGTAAATCCTAAATGTTGGAGTAGGTGGTTAAAGAAAGCATTCCGCTGAGGATTCTTAAGGAAAACTCTCTAACAGAATCAGTGTGGGTGGGGTCAGGCATGCATCAGCAGCTATATACTGCTTATCCCCTTTGGCAGCAATGAGACCTTTATATAAGGAGAAATTTTACAGCTGGACAGAAGAGACAAGCATCTGGCAAAGAAATAAAACCTGAACTCAGAGCAACATTTGGCCTTCTGGATTGATCTTATTAAATTTCAATGTTTTCTTCTGGAAAAGAGATTTCATGATGAGAAGAAAAATATTTTCAAAAAGTCTTTTTGGCATAATGACTAAAGTTGATATGTGAAGAAATATCAAGTGGGGACATGTGTTCTCATAGGATATCTCTGTGTGGTCATCAGAAAGTATCTCACTCTCTAAAGAAATTACCAAAAATCTAACCCATGTCTTTCAATATATTGAATATCTAGCTAATAGAAATATCATCTAATTTTTTTTTTATTTTATTGTCTGTTTGGGCCACATCCTGTGATGCTCAGGAGTTACTGCTGGCTCTGAGCTCAGAAATTGCTTCTGGCTCTGGGGACCATCTGGGATGGCAGAGATTGAATCAAAGTCTGTCTTGGATAAGCTGCATACAAGACAAGCGCCTTATCGCTGTGCTATTACTCTGGCCTTGGAATATATTTTTATTTAAGGGGTTTGAGTCACACCTAGTGATGCCCAGGGATTTAATCTCAAGATAACTTGTAGAAGGGCAAAGGGAACAGCATGCACTGTCAGGGGTTGAATCTCATAGAGGCACATGTAAGGCAAGTGTCTTAACCCCCTGAATTTTCTCTCCTTACCCCTAACTAGGACATGTATTTAAGGAAAAAGATAAAATTACTGGTTGACATAAAGCCCAGAGAAGCTTGTTGTTAACAAGTTCTGTGAAACTAAGTCAACGGTTGGAGAAATAAATAAATATCTCAAGAGTGAAACAAATAGAAATGGGAAGTTATGTTCTCAAAGTAGCAAGAATACATTTTGCAAACCCGACAGCTGATTTCCTTTCACCACCTAACTCTTGTCCAGAGTGATCATTTCCAACTCTCTCTTTACTTTATTTTATTTTGGTTTTTCGGTCACACCTGGTGATGCTCAGGGTTATTCCTGGCTATGCGCTCAGAAATCACTCCTGGCTTGGGGGACCATATGGGACACTGGGGGATCAAACTGCAGTCCGTTCTAGGCTAACATGCTCAAGGCATACTCCTTATCACTAGTGCCACCATTCCGGCTCCCTTTTCCAACTCTTATTGTCATAGTGGTCTCTTCTTTCCCTAATTGTACATCTTTGGTCTGTTTGGCAAGCTTTCTATCATGAACCTGTCCACCTGGATCTTATCATTTTGGGGGAAGGCCATAGTAGGTGGGGCTCAATGGTTCCTCCTGCCTCTGCATTCAGGAATAACTTCTGCAGACTCTGGGGGCCATATGGAATTCTGGGGATCAAACTAAAGTTGGCTATGTGCCAGGCAAATATTTGTCTTCCTCATTGTACTAAGGGCTCCAGCCCCAATATTATTATCCTTAATATCCCACAAATAAATATGACTATTCTATGCCCACCCATCTTCCTTTTACTCATCTCAGTCAGTCTAATACACTCTGTATCTATCCATATATAAGAAAATTTTATGATTTAATTTCCATAACAGCTACATACTGTAGTTACATTTCTACATAGCTACATTGTATAAATGGATCATGGTTACTTTATCTACTTACTATTCTAAGATTTTTGTTTTGTTTCCATATTCTGGCTATTGTAAATTGTGCTGCGATGAATATTGGGATACAAATGTCTTTCCTCTATTGAGCTTTTGGACCCCTCAGTTATATTTCCAAGAGTTATATTGCAGGATCATATGGATACTCAATTTCTAGTCTTTAGGAGAATGTTCATAATGTTTTCCAAGAACACTGGACAAGACTATATTTCCACAAGCAGTGAATGAGAGTCCTTTCTCCCCACATCTGCACCAATATTGGTTATTCTTGTTCTTTCTGATGTATGCCAGTCTCTGTGAGATAATATCTATGAGATAATATCTCTTTGTTGTTTTGATTTGCATTTCTCTGATAATAAATTATGTGGAACCTCTTGTCATGAGCCTTTTGACCATTTGGGAAACAGATATTTTTACAGAAAGTAGAACACATAAATTTGAAGTGTGAAGTTTAGATAAAAAATGTAACTGAGTATGAATATTTTTTGTACTTCCATTATAGAAAGCAAATGAAAATAAATGAATAAAACAAATATGCAACCAATCCCTAGTAAGGTAAGAGATCAAAGTTCACATTTTAGGAATAAATGAATATTTAAAATATCATATATATAGACAAAAATATCATTAGATATCTAAGTCTATGTAAGAATTCCCAAAATGATATATCAGAACTGAAAGAAGTTTAACATAGATTTTCTTTGCAAGATTCTTCAAATTTTCAAATTTGCTTCTGAGTTTATAGAGTGAAAAATTAAAATATTAATAAAACACTTTTTAATAAATTTATATTATAAATAATACATAATTAAATGATAATGGCATGGGTGTTAAATTTTATGCAATAGCAATTGTAATTATAAATATATATTATTATATACTTAATATATAATATTTATTCATTTAATATAAACTACTCTTCTTTCAAGGTTTTTATCCTAATCATGCTTGTTCTAAGTTAACAGCATCATGTTAGATGAAAAACCTTTTGCAACATCAATAAGATTCTTAAAAATTTGATAAAAAGCTCATTGTCCCTACAAAAAAAAAATAACCATACATTGCACATTATTTAAGAGAATGACTGATCACCTTATATAAACTACTCTTTGCTCCAAACTTAAAGGGTTTTATGATTTAAAAAGTAGGTTCCTAAATAAATAATGAACTACTAAGGATTTCAGGAATTTGGTTGAAAGACATGGGGTTTAGTTTTGCCACCATAAACTTCTTTTGTTTACTTGAGAACTGTATAAATGGAAAGGAGAAACAAGTATAGAGCCTGGGGGAAATCTCCTCATACTTCAGTATTCACAGCTCTTTCAAATAGTAACTACCACAAGTCAACATATTTCTAATGATTTCTTAACAATGAGGCCTATTTTGTTAAATAAATAATTTAACATTGTGGTAACAAAATTGTTCATGATTGAGTTTCAATCAAACAATGTATATTCCCTTCAGTACTGCACATTTTCTACCTCTGTTGACTCCAGTTTTCCTTTTGCAACCCCCCCCCCCCCCGTCTTCCTCTGGGGTAGATATTTTACTTCTCTCATCTTTCTCTCTCCTCTCTCTCTCTCCTCTCTCTTTCTCACTCTCTATTCCTTCTTTCATTTTTGGATACTAGTCTACACTACTGTTTCTGAAGGATTACAATATATATCACTTTATCTCCTTTCATCTCTAGTTCTTTTCCAGAGAGTTAAGTTTCTACTATCATTTTCATTGTCATAGTAGTCTCTTCTCTACCCCCGCAATTTGTGGCAAGCTTCTTACAATGAACTTGTTTTCCTTACCCTCATCTCCATTGTCTTTGGGTATTATTACCATGCTATTTTTAATATTCCACTAATAAATGCTATCATTGTATGTATAACTCATTTTGCTTTGACTCATTTTGATCCATATAATAATCTCCATGTATATCTATGTAGAAACAAACTTCATGATTTCACTTTTCCTAACAGCTGCATTGTGTAGATGCACCATAGTTTCTTTAGTCACTCACCTGTCCTCTTAAGTTGTTTTCAGCTTCTTGCTATTATAAATAGTGCTGGGATGAACATAAGAATGCAGAGGACTTTAGTGCATTGTGTTTTGGGGTTCCCAGGGTATATCCCTAGGGCTTGTATTGCTATATCTCTAAAATATCAATGATAGCAAGAATTTGTTCTTTCAAAAAATAAACAGGATTGATAAACTATTAGCAAGGCTCACAAAGAAAGAGAGGGAGCACTTAATAAATGAAATCAGAAATGAAAGGAGAGATATTAGAACAGACACTACAGAAACTCAAAGAGATAACGCAAAGATTTAATAAGAGATAACTTAGAGAAGATGTATGCCACAGAACAAGAGAACCAGGAAGAAATGGCTAAATTCTTGGACTCCTATAACCTTCCAAGTTTGAACCAAGATGACATGGAATATCTCATCAGACCTATCACAATTGAGGAAATTGAAATAGCAATTAAAAGGCTTTTCTTGTTTTGACAAGTCAGTATTTTTATGTCTGTAACAAACTGATCCACAGTTGATCACCAGTGGATCCACCAGTGGATTGCTGTCACTCAGTGGTGGGTCACACTGGCCTATCTGCCAATCACATTCCATATTAGGGACTTCATTCTCTTCTCTGCTTAATCTTCACATTAAGAGCTTTCTTTATCTCAAATGCAGCAACAAGTTCCTTGAAATGCAGTTTTATTAACAAAATTGCATGTATGTAATTTTTATATTTCCAAAATAAATTTTAAGAATTATTTCAATAGATAGAGAATTTAGGTCCAGAAACAATTAGTATATTAGTAGAGTGTCATTTAGAGCTCTGATGTTTTATGGAATTTGTCAAGATACTAGCATGTGTGAATTCACCTTTGAAAAGTGTTAAATTTTCACTTCTTTTGTCCTTAGGCTGTGTTGTTGTTGTTGTTGTTGTTATTTTCTTCAATACAAACAATTGCAATGCTAAGAGGTCCTAATGTGATAAATAAAACAGACGCTCTATTACATTCAGAAATGGAGTGTCAAGATGAGAGACATTTTTGATCTGCAGATTTACTACAGGATAAACAGAGAATCACAGTAAGGTATTTTCTTCCAGTTTCCACGGAAAGGGACTGTGTTTATTAAATAGCTTGAATGACACATAGCTGTTTGTATTTTACTTTTTTCTGCCCACTTTATGAAAAGAAAAAGTGAAAAAATGCCAATATTCACTGTGTTATAGTGCAGTACTGACACCCAGGGGTGGGTTATGCTGATCATAGGACCTAAATAAAACAAAACAAATGACCAGGTGAAGAAAAAGAACAAATTGTAACTGATTGAAATCATCAAATCGATATATAAAGCAATAGGTTTATTTATACATGCTACAAAGTTCATTGGTAGTATGTATAAGCCAGAGGAAAGTACCCAGACATGCCTATGGTATTAATAAGTAAGAAATAATAAAAATCAATTCAAGTATTTTTAATTGACCAGGCAGGTAATAACAAGTAGAATTTCAATCATACTTGAATGAAAAATTTAGCAAGTTCAAACATGGAAACAGAAGATGGGACAAACTAATATGTGAATTTTAAATTTCTAGATTTCAAAATTAATTTGAATAAAAATACACATACTTGTTAGTAGAGATTACAAACCTCTGAGAGAGTATATAACTCATTAAACTGTTTTCAAAAAATAAAAGCACTTTCTTTTTTCATTAATATCTAAAATGTTTTGGGTCCAGAGTAATAGATAATCTAGTAGTTAGGGTGTTTACTTTGCATAGGCCAGCCTGGGTTCAATTCTTCCGAATTTCATATGGTCTCATATGCCCTGTCCGAAGTGATTCCTGCCTCCAAGCCAGAAGTAACCCCTGTGAAACATTATATTTCCAACCCCCCAAAAAAAACAAATAAGAAATAGAAATTTTGCAATCCTTTGGAAAAGCATTTAGATAAATGATTTTACCCCTAAAATTTTTTTCATAGATATTTTATTTATTTTTATTTTTATAATAATGTTTATTTTGATTAAAGTGGATTACAAATCTTTCACAGAAATATAATTACGGTTCCCAAATGGCACAATCACTGCCTATATATCTGACAAATTGAAATTGATATTCTATAAAATATTGGCACACTGTTTTTTAGATGAATATAAATTGAAAAGGAAGAGTAAAGAATTATAAGATTAGAGTAAACTCAGGTGATTTAAAGATTGCGCTTTAAATTTTTTTGCTAATTTCTTTTTTCTTTTTCTTTTTAACACCCTGGAAGTGTACAGAGACTGTTTCTGGCTCTTTGCTCAAGAGTGATGGAGATGATACATGGTGCTGAGAAGTAACGTAGGGTCAGCTACATATTAGGAAGCACTTTTCCTTCTGTACTATTTCTCTGACTGAGGGATTATATGTCGAGAGAAAGACCTAAATTACACAACAAATCAAATTGGCTGAACTCTATAGGTCTGTCACCAACATTGCTTCAATGTCAATTTTACCATTTTCAAGGACTTTTTCTTCCTTTTATAAAATGTTAATATTGTAAAAAATTGGTTGAAAATTTTAGGGCCTTTACCTAGTAGTTGCAAACTTGGATAAGTGAACTTGTAAGTTTGAGAAAGATTTCTAAGAAAATAAATGAACTGAAAACCATACTTAAAAGGCATTAGATACATATTCAAATAGATGATGATTTGTACTTGTATTGCCTTTTAAAAATGTTCAACTTCCAAAAAACTTCAGAAGAAATGTAGACATGTACAAAAAATATGTGGTATCTAAAAATAAATAAATTTCTTAGTTACATGTAAAGTACACTGTAACATTGAATTCAAAGACTAATAAATAGTAACTGAATATGATTTTTAAATATGTTTTCATTATTTTCCTATATAAACATTGAATGACCAGTGTCAATTTTGAAATTTTAGTATAACACAATTTTACTTTGTATATGACACTATTTTATCCTTGGCAAAAAATGATCTCTTATTATAAAAATTTGATCCCTTACAAAAATGATCTCTTATTATAAAAAGTGTCTAAAATAAACAATTTTTCATTAAATATTCTACACATTTAAAGTAATTCTATGTTGGAATATTTTTCAATGAAGAAGAAAGTTCTATTGAGACAGGAAAAAAGATTACAGATATCAGAACATACTGCTTTTATTGAGAAGAGAAAGGAGGAAGGGTGTTCCAAATTCAAGCTCATTTAAAGAAAGCACATAATTCTGAAGAGAAATTCTACACATGAAGCTACTTTGAAGAGAAAGATCTATGTAAAGCCATAGGATAAGGACAGGGTCTTTCTGATTATTAAATTCTAAACAGTATGGATTAACTTTAGTATTACCTGGATCTCAATGAATGATAAAATGTTAACAAGGTAATTAAAAGTCTTCAGAACTTTAAGCATACCAATAAATTATGTACTGAAAGTAAATATGAACCATATGTAAGGTGATTTGTATTAAGCCCTTTTTTTTTTAACCGCAGTCCATCATAGGTTAACTCATGCAAAGCAGATGCACTTGCACACTGCTTTGGCCCCAAGTCCTTGTTTTCTATTTTAAGTCTCTTTCTCTGAAAATGTAGCACATATTAAAAATAATAAAATAAAAAAATTGGTGCCTAGTATAAAGTTGTCTTGAAAAATAACCAACATGAGGGTTCTTAAAATAATGCTCTAATGTATTGTTTTGTAAACAGTCAAAAACATTTACCACCCATTTATAAATGACAATGATTCAATCTTTCTAAAGCCACAACAAGATTAGCATCAAAACCTTTACTCAGGTTTTGCAATACTGAAAGTCTCCTTGTTAATTATGAATGGCTTTCATGCTACCATCAATTGCAGAAGCATTTTAACAGTATTTGCTCTATGAAATATCATTTCCCTAATATGTTTATTGTCCTGATATAAAGCACATATTAAGCTCAGTCCTTCTGAAATAAGTTAGTAAATATTACATTAAAGAAGGTTAATCAGATTTCTTTCTTTTTACTATAGGTATCATTAGTCTTAAACACTCATGAGAACAATGACATTAGAGAAGGGAGATAATATTCATGGTAACACAATTCAAAAGTAATCTCATGACACAAGTATTTCAAAAAACATACTTTAGAACATGGCACAAGATGGATCATTGATTCAAGTCATTTTAAGTCTCTCACATTTTTTTCTATATATTTCTTTTTTTTTCTGTTTTTAAATTTTACTGTTTTTAATAGCAGTTATACCATTTTGTATTTCTTTTTTTGATAATTTTTTTTATTTTTTTGTATATTGTTGACAATAATATTTTAGGTACATATTAACATAAAATCAGGGGGATTCCCATATCAAATTGTCCTCCCTCCACCTCCATTCCCATCCTACCACCTAAATCCTCCTCCCTCTCCCTTTGGGCTGCTAGAATAGGTGGTCCCCTCTGTGCCTAGCTTACAACTTAGTGGTCTTATACTTGTTTGGTCTTGGTACTTCCCTTATTTCCCCCTCTAACTGGGAGGAGGGACTAGATAGTTCTAGTTATGCGGTTTTGTTTGAAGAAGAGAAAAGTGATAAACTGGGGTAAAAATCAAATACACCAAAAATGGGCAGAGTCCTTCTAGAGGCTCTCATCATCGGTTTGAGAGACAAAGGGGGAAAAGAAGGTGAAACACCTCAACAGTGCAAAAAGAAGTATCTCACATTTTTGAGGGAATTACTTAACTCAATGTATATAAGAAAAGAGGAATTCTTCAAAACTACTTAACTCAATGTATATAAGAAAAGAGGAAATTCTTCAACAAATTTTGATTTCACATGCCTGTAGTTATTGCCATTTCTGCTTAAAAATACTGTATTACTGAGAATATTTTTCTCCTTACAAAGATATATTTCTAAGTTAAATTAGGGCTAAAATGTCATGAACAAATATGTCAATTGATGCCAGTTTCTCCAGGGTTAGTGATAAGCTGTTTTGCTAATGAGAAAATGTCTCATCTTTCAACATGGTTAAATCTTTTGAAATGGCCATTTAATTTGGACATAAATAAAAATAAATGCTGAGATAGAAAATTACAAATGCAAACTACTAATTAAATGCCAATGAAATAAAGACAAAATGGAGTAGGGGTTTGAAATATACTTTGTACTTCAAAGATCTCTGGGTGCTAGTACAAGATAGTCAAAACAATATAATATGACTCAATATGAAAACTTTGAATTTAGAGAATCTAAAATAGGCTATTTTGGGGGGATCCATACTGGCAATTACCAGGGTTTACTCTCCAGTAATAAAATCCAGCCTGGTGATTTCAGGGAACTGTCTTACATGTTTTACTATCACTCTAGCAACCAAATATGAGGAGTTTTGTGCTGATGATATTATGGCTTTATAGATCAAGAAACTTCATAAATTATGGGAATAAACATAATTGGTTTATATGAATATTTTAATGCCTTCTTCTTACTGTGGTTCACTCCTGAATTGTTTCCTTCCTCTGGTTCCTCTGATTTTCTCTATCTTACTTGTTGACTCCTAGTCTTATGAAGTAGCCTCCATTATATTTGGTTTTCATTGTGGGTCACTTAGATTTCTAATGGGCTGGCAAAGGGGACTATCCATCATCAGTAGGCTATTATAAAAATATTTGATTTAAAGCCATTCACCTAAAAGCACAAATAATATTATATGTGCAGTATTATAATTAGAAAGACAGAATTTGAAAAATGATTTCATAAAAATCATGACATGGTTAAGTCAAATTTTTTGTAGGAAGGCTTTCTTGGTATAAAAAATGTTTTTTTTCTATCAGTTCTATAATCAGATTTTCCAAACAATGAATTATTAAGCCCACTATTTTATCTCTTTCAATGTCCGTCTCCTCATGTGATAAGTCTCTAACTAAAAACATTTAGGGGTGATCAAATCTTTAAGCAAATATTGGCTTTTACAGTTTTAAATAAGAATATATTTAATTCCTGAATAAAGAGCCAAAAATAATATATAAGCACCACTGGGTGTGACCAAAAACACCGAGAGAGAGAGAGAGAGAGAGAGAGAGAGAGAGAGAGAGAATGTATTATTGAAATAGGTACTCCCTCTCTCCATTATTATTTTATTTATTATTTCCCCTTACTACTGTAGATAGTTTTCACATACTTTTAATCCCAGTAAATACATGAGAAAAAAATATTCATTACAGCATTTAGAAAAAGCTTTACTTAAAATGTTGGAGGTCAGAAAAAACTACAATGATTTGAGATACTCCAATTCTTAAATATAAAAACTAGTTATAATACAGATAATATGTTTGTTTAAAATTTGAGCTTTTCCTCATTATTATTTTATAACATTCTTTACCTACTTGGTTTGTTACTCTTCCATGGCTGATAAGCAGATTACATGTGGATATTGAAAATTTGCCATTGAAGTTATTGTTTTACTTTACAGAAAACATATGCACATAATAAAAACTTATTGCACAAATGAATAAAACACCATTGAATTATATATGCACAGGTAATGGAAAGTAAGTTTTTTTTTAATACAAAATAGAAGATTACATTTATGTTTGGAGAAAGAGCACAAAGAGTTGGAACAAAAGATTTAGGTTTGATCCCCTGCACCACATTTCATCAGGCATCTCCAGGACTAGATATGTCCTCCTTCCCCAGTAAAAATAAAAAAAAAATGAATTCTTTTTCACCATATAACTAAAAAAACCTTTTTTTTGGGGGGCCAAACCCAGTGACACTCAATAATTATTCCTTGCTCTGCACCCAGAAATTGGCTTGGGTAACCATATGGGATACCAGGGGATCAAACTGCTGTCCATCCTAGGTCAGCCACATGCAAGGCAAATGCCCTACTGCAGTGCCACCACTCGGGTCCTAAGGTGCCTATTTTTATCACAGATATGCTCCCTGAGCACCACTGACATACTCCTGAGGACTCCCTTGAACGCATGGACAAGCACAACTGGGTATGAGACTTGTGTCTGCAGCAGAACATTGTTAGTTTTGATCAGTAAAACATTAGACCCATTTTGCTGTACACTGATCACCAAGAGCTGCCCTCACATATCTGAGCACTGCTGGAAAATCTCCACAAAAATTTTACTTTTCTCTTTAAATTTTTTCTATATGCCAGTCATACAATGACAGATAAATAATTGAAGTGGTCTCCCATTTACAGTGGAGTCATAAAAATAAAGTGTCTAAGAATAAAATTTATTAAGAGGTAAAAGTCATATTAAAGCTATCAGATTTAAAAATAATGAAGATTTTTTAAAAAGACATGTTGTGCTAGTAGATAGGAATAAGGAATTGCATTATATTGATCATTCTATACAAAACATTAAGCTGATTCAATGCAATCCTCATTAATATCGAAATGACATTATCCAGTAAACAAATTTAATATTACTGAAAATCAAGAGTTCCACTGAATATCCAAAATATATGAAACTTTCCTGAGCCAAATTTAAATGTAGGCATTTATATAATTTTTTTCAAATTATACTACAACATTATAAGATCCAAAGCAATGTGCTATTATGTCAAAGCAGAGATTCAGAGAAATGGAATAAAATTGACATCTCAGAATTAAATTCTCACACATTTGTGTAGGTATTTACTGATTAAAAAAAATCTAAGAACATAAAATGTAGGAAACACTCTAAAATCAATACTGTTAAAGAAACTGGATAGTCCTATGTAAAAATAAAACTTGATTTATATCTCACACATGTATATAGTTATATTTGTATTCTAGATTTGAAATCATAAAATGTATCATAAAAATACAAGCAAAATTTAATTGAGATTTGCTTTTTGTGTATTTAGGGGGTTGACTGCAATAGCAGGATTGATAAAGCATAATAAACAAGTAGCCCTACAGAAAACTGAAAAGTCTCTACACAACAAAGACAAAAAATATCTTATCTGAAACAGAAAATATGGTCTATTGAAAAAGAATTCTGTTCAGAAACAGCAACTGGTGGATGTGTGTTGATATAAAGCAGCCTTCGTATTTTTATGTATATGTAATTTATTGTATTTTCTATGAAACAGCTTGGAGATTTTTGAAAATATTAAAAATTGAACTACCATATGATCTAGCAAAAGCACAACTATACCTCCATACAAAGAATGTACCAACACTAATTAAAGAAAAAAGTCATATGCATAGTACCTTTCATTAACAATAGTGTCAACCAGTGTTAAAAAAGAGAGTAGAAAGATGCAAATTACCTTACTTAGTGACAGGCAGGGGTGGTGTGGGGTTAGGAGGGAAACAGAGACATTGGTAGATGGGAGGGGTGCACTGGTATATTGTATTACTGAAACCCAACAATGAACAAGTTTGCAATGAAAATTTGGTGCTTAAATAAAGCAATTAAAAATGGAAAATAAAACAAACAAAAACAAAAAACATGCATGTTTATTTATGTTCATGAGTGATAGTTACCACAGTCAAAGTATGGAAACAACCCAAGAGTACAATAAAAGACATATTAATGGGGCTGGAGTAGTGGCATAGCCGTAGGGCTTTTGCCTTGCAGGCTGCTGACCCAGGACTGACCTGGATTGATCCCCTGGAGTCCTATATGGTCCCCCAAGCCAGGAGTAAGCAAGAATACCATTGGGTGTGGCCCAAAATAAAAAAAATGCATATTGAAGTGACCGAAAAGGTGGCACACTGGTAGGATGTTTGACTTGCAAGCAGTTGCTATAGGATGGTCCGTGGTTTGTTCCCCCATCATTCCATATGGTCCTGCAAAGCAGGAGTGATTTCTGGGTGCATATCCAGGAGTAAATCCTGAGCATCACTGGCTGTGGCCCCAAAACTAAATGAAACAAAACTAGCAAACAAAAGGTATATCTAATAAATAGATAAAAACCTGCGGTAATACTAAGGAAGGATTATGACAATGAAAAACAAGTAAATATTTTCTTTTGAAGCAGCATGGATAAAAACAAAGAGAGTCAAACTAAATAAAATAAGTCAGAATAAGAAAAACAATTTTAGGAGAATGTCACTCAGATGCAGGAAGTAGAGAAACAAAACATCAAAGTCAAGAAAACCAAAAGAAAGTAAGGTCTTGGGAGTTCAACTGTAGAATTAAAGTTAGTAATAAAAAAGTGATCCCACTAAAGATGGCCTCCAGTGAACTTCAATAGATGCCATTGATTGACATATATATGAATAGATGTGACACTGTATTCTTAAAATATAGGTCTTTCAAGCCAATAATAATTTTTTCTCAATGTTTCTCCAACACGATAATTATGAATAGTTTCAAAAATAGGGATCATACCAGGTGGTTTTGGGGTTGCAACTGGGAAAGGTTTGGGTTAAATTCACTGTAGAATTTGGGAGTCAACAGCAATTACAGTCAGTGGTGATGGTGGGCAGGTACAGGGGGTTAGAGCATAGACTAGGGTTTTGCACATTCTTGGCATGTGCTCTACCACTTAAATTATCTTCCTGGTGTTGGATATAGTGGTGGTGCATAAATATTTACTAGTAAAAAATAAGTATTTGGAGAAATTATTATAGTCACTTGGAAGCTAACAAATTCAAGATAGAATCATGAGCCTGAGTCGTAACATTACATCAAAAATACTCTGTGTGAAGGAAGTAGAAACACTGTCTTGAATACAGATGGGGGAAGAAAGGGATATGGGGGCATTGGTGGAGGCAAGGTTTCACTGGTGAAGGCAGGTGTTCTTTTTATGAATAAAGCCCAGCTACAGTTATTTTTGTTAACATGGTGTTTAAATAAAGATACTATTTATATAAAAATACCCTGTTGTATAGAACACATTTTAGATAAATTTACCATATTTTCTGGAGTATAAGACAACTGGTTTTTATAAGACAACTCCCTACATTTTCTGTTAAATTATAGGGTTTGGGCTATATTCACTGTATAAGACTGCCTTTCTTTTAATGCACACCAAATGAAATGAAAAAATAAGATAAAAAGAGTAGAACCCTCAAAGGTTAACAGTATATGCTTAATAAAGCTAGACTTTGAAGTGCCAACAATCATTTGATATTTGTCATTTGCAGAGAGTGACTGTGTGTGTGTGTGTGTTTTTTAAATTGTGATCTACATTGAGTTCAGGGAGAGGGGCTCCTCCAAGAGCAGCTGGCTGGGGTGCATTGAAGAATAGGACCGCTAGAGGGAGACAGAGCGCCTCCTCTGTGTCCCATAAAAGCTGAAAAGAGGACTGAGCACAGAAATGCCACATACCAGATATGACACCCAGTGGCTGAATGAGATGCAGCATTTGGTAACTCAGAACCTCTGTGTGCCCTGAAAGATGAATCAGGACAAGCAGAAGGCTGAGTGATGATGCCTGGCAGCTGGATGGGATGAGGCAATAAGAGAGGGATGGATCACTTCTCCCTGAACCTGGCGTTTCAACATGCTGTATACCGGCATATAAGATGACATCTACTTTTAAGAAGTTTTTCATGGGTTAAAAAGTAGTCTAATATGCCAGAAAATAAGGTATTTTGATTCTTTTTCTTGTCCTAATAAAAAGGGTAGTATTTGTAATCTCAAACATTAGAAAAATTCAATAAAAGTAAATATATATATGTAAA
>PVKC010008575.1:0-27899 GCA_004027635.1 Crocidura indochinensis
TTTTTTTTTTTTTTTTTTTTTTTTTTTTTTTTTTTTTTTTTTTTTTTTTTTTTTTTTTTGTTGCGATTGTTTTTGGACTACCCACCAGTGCTGAGGAGTTACTCCTGGCAGGTTTGGAGGACTGTACCATACAGGATGCCAGAGATCTAACATAGTTCAGCCATGTGCAAGGCAAATTCCCTCCATACTGTGCTATTGCTCTGGCTCCCAAATTTGATCTTTTATTAGGGGGTCTTGGGAGCAACGTCTAGAGGTGCTCAGAGATCATTCCTGATGTTGCAGAAAGGTTTTTTTTTTTATGTGATCTGGGGATTAAATTAAAGTAGGTTGTTTGCCAGGCAGATGCCTTGCACTCCTGGATTATTTCTGTGGCCCCATATATCGTCATTTTAAAGAGTCAAAAGACTGACCCAGGTATGCATTTCCTAATTGGATGCTAATCAGATAACAAAGAAGATTGGAGAGCAGATGGCCTCTTAAAATGAGCTACTATGCAGGGTGCAGCTCTAATGGCACCAAGATGTTGGTCTGATTTATATCACGGATGGAGACAGGCTGAATAATGACCTCACACAGATACAAACATCCTGACCCAGGGGCCCCTGTGCGTATGGTTCTCTGCAGGGCTAAAGTTGCTAAGGAAAGGTCCTTGAGAAGAGATTTTTTTTTTTTGGAGTTTGCAGCTAGAAATGCCATTGTGGAAGGGAAGAATGTTCATAGAGGAGAGGGAACTTGTGACCCAGAGCAGATTACTCTCTCCTTGGTATTGGAGTGCCCCTGGGTCTACCTTACCTTGCGTTTCACTGACTCTAGCACCACTTGAATCATCTGAGGGGTAAAGGCTCCAGTCACAGCTTCAGAAGTGGCTTCAAAATGGACTTAGGGTTTTTTCAAGAAGAAATCATGGAATCAGCAACTAGCAGATGCTCCTGTCCAGGGGCTTGGCTGCTGATTCCGCTGGCTGAGCTGCTGGGGCGTTATGCCCTGTGTTATGTTTCTGGGGAGCTTCATGAGTACTCTTACAACGGTTCTGTATGCACTACAGAGGACTCATTTGCACCTGATTCTGCCTTTTGATTTTCTGTTTTCAGAGTCCTGGTAGCTTTCCCAACCTCTCACAGATCAGAACACACCGGAGGGGCAACGAACTGAATGTTCTGTTCTGTGGAGTGAAATCGCTCTGATGCTGTTACTGAGTCCCCTGTATTGAGCACTTCCAGTGTAATGTGATCCTTTCAAATCAGATGGCCCTGGAGAAAGGGACAGTCTCTAAAGGAGGGCCATCATGAGACCCCCACTATGTTAGACCTGGACCCATGTGCTAGGGAGCTTCTCTAAGGAACCAGCTAGCCATTGTTTCACATCATGCTGTGCAGCCTTGTAGGGCAAAAAGGAATCTTTTGTTAGGAGGGATTGGAGAATCTGGACATATTGGAGGGTAACTTTAGGCTGAAATGGTCATGATATCTGCCAGACCAAAAGGAGACTGTTTCGTGGGTGATCAAGGCACTATTGATGCTGAAAAGTACCCACATTTCTACACAGGTACTTAGATCTACAGGTGCATAGATTCTCCATATCTATACATATACTTAGATCTTGACCTAAGGCACAACCCCAAGATTTTGGTCACGTCTTCTGAGACCCTGCTCTTGCTTCCCCTCTCACTCAAGGCCTAGAGAGAGGACCCTTTCAGTGCTCTTAATGAGGCCCCTGAGCTTCACGATGAGCATGCCCTGATGACTGACTCTGAAAGAGCTGCCTCTTCACCCAAGAAGGGAATATTAAATTCATCACCCTGCCAACCTACAAAAGGGAGATAGATGCAACCCTGTGGGTGTGCATGCAATCCAGAGCTGAGCTGGGAGATGAATTCACTTTCCTAAGAGGTGACATTTGCCTCTATTCTGAGGGGGTCAGCAGGTCCTCCTGGACGGGAGTAGAAGTGGGGTGAGGCAGTACAGGGTTTTGCCTAGAGACTAATTCCTGACAAGGGGCCCATTTCTCCTTTCTGCCTGCCACTACCAGTGCTGTATCCACCAGTGGCCCTGGTCTTTCTCGCTCAGATGGCTGCCATGGCCACAGCATCCCCTCCCTCAGGTCTGCTCTTGAGTGGCTCTAGAGAGCTCCAAGCTCTATGGTCCCCATCTGTGGACAGAATCAGGGCATCCTGTCCCAGAGGCTAGAGCTACTAGCTATGGCACTGACTGCCCAGTGCAGTTACCCACCCCTTCCTGCAAGACCCTCTAAGGTCCTCTCTTGCTGGTCCCTGCAGAAGCCAACATTAATTGGGGGCAGGGCTTGTAATGAAGTGGGAGAAGGGCTTTACATTAATGGGTGGAGGTTTTACTTAGGGGGCTAAGCCTCCATCAGCCCCTGGCCTTCTCCCAGTCCTGTCCCTGCCACTGCCATTTATGTGATATCAGCACAGGGCACTTAAGGTCATCAGGGAGGGACCACAGCAGAATCTATCAATGTCTATCTTAGCCCTGGGGGTTGTGGGACTGCCTTTTGACTTTCCTCAGGAAGGGGCCAAGGCTGGAGGTCTCCTAAGTGGAAAAAGCCTGGTGCAAGCCCACCTCGAAGGCTCACTTCTCAACATCTCTCTCATGTAGTGGGAGTAATTGCAGCACACTGATTCCTCCCAGCTTGTCTGTGACTGCTCAATGAGCTGGCACACTGGAGGGCAGCACTTAATGTCAAAGCCCACATAAAGCAAGCATCCACCGCCATCATCGCTGTTATTAATTATCGCTTTGCTTATCTTCTCCCTTCCCCCCTCTAAACTGCTCCATTAGTGTAACCGAAGCTACGCTGTTTCTTTGTGCCCAGTTCCCAGCCTCAGAAGGAGCTCAGTAAACTCCTGGAGAACAGGAAAGCTGTTGCTAGCCTTCTCCCTCCCTCCTCCGCTATGTTCTAGAAGAGTTATTTGCTGAGTGTATGAGAACCCCGTGGAGGAGTTAAACACAGACAGAAGGAGAGGTTGCTTGCAGCAATTCTGTCTATTGAGCTCCTTCCACTGTCACTCCTTGATCTATCGTGATCTCTGATTGAAGGAGACCCCCCACCCTGTTCACGATGACCTTGTGACACTCCCACCCATCATTCTCATAGATCAGTTACACTCACTCTATATTATTCGGAGACCCAACTGGTAAATGGGTGAGCTAGGAAGGAGAGAGATGCCAGCCTGAGTCTCTCACCCTAGCTGTGGGTTCCCATATCTCTTCACAAACATTGTTCCTAACTTGCCTCCTTGTTGAACTGTGAACAGGGGACATAAGGTCATACCATCAGGAGCTGGGCTCTCTGAGTTTCATTTCTTCATTAACATGGGGAGTAGTTGGGGCAATGTTGGTGCCCATCTTAAGTGATCCTTGTGACTCTGGTGCAGCATGGGCACAGGATAAAGCATTACTCAGCTCTTGTTTGAGGTTATGATGTTCCATGTGTGTTCCAAGGTGCCATGTGAATTAGAGTCAGGGGTTTATATTTGAAGCCAAAGCTTGCAATGCTAGGAACGCCTCACCCAGGGGCGCCCTTGCAGGACACAGTGGCCCAGGAACATCTGTCTCAGAACATCTGTTTCTCCCGCCCCAGGCCCCGGGAGAGGGAGACTTCATTACTGCCAGACAGCATGGTAGGAAATGAAACCTCTGAAAATTTAAAGAGGACAAAGTGGCTCTGTCGCAGCCTCCATGAATAATGAAAGGAACCAGGATGAAGGGCTATGGCGAGGGATGCCCCGAAGGGCAATGATGCTGGGTGGTACCCAATGAGCCACAGACCTGAATGTACCGTCTCTGATGTCTGGGGCCCTGCAGAGGCAGGTCAGGGGCTGATTCCCCCAACAAGTCAGATTTATACCTTCAGCTAGGGCAGAATGGATACACTATGTCTATACCCACAAAAAACTCACTTGAGTTTTGTTAGCTTGCTTTTCACTGCATTACAGTCTTTCATAACTGGTCAATGATGCTGTAGTCTGGGCAGTGTGAAGCTGGAACTGTGCCTCTGAGATAGGATTCATTCCTTCCAGATGAGCTGAATAAACACAGCGGCTGACAGAATATAAGAGCTCAAATAGCCTGAGCCTAGTCATTTTCATTCACTGGAGCCTGGAAGGTAAAGACTACTACTATATCCCTTGTGTCAAGAATCACAGAGGGTTAAGAAATTTGCTTCAGGTTACATAGCTAAAGAGGGGAAGAGCAGGCATATGACCTGAAGTCTCTGAATACTGAGCCCCTTTTGAGTGGTACTGAGCAAGGCAAACTGGCCCAGCTCTACACAGAGGGATCCATTGCCCACGGGGTTCTAGAGTAGATATCTCTCCCAGGAGCTAAGGAAGACTCAGGAGCAGGGGGAGAGCAGCTTCCATGGACTTGGTGGATATTTTGAAATTCAGTTTAAGCTGCCCTTGACCAGCATTAGCCCTGCAGCTGGAAATCAATTGCTCCCTCAGCAGCTGGAAGTCCGTCCTGACCCCAGCATCTGGAATTCACCTTGGTCCACATAGGTAGAAGTCAGCCCCACCCCCTATTGTGAGCCTGAAGGCCTGGATTCTACATCCTCCCTAATTCTGAGCTCTTAAGCTTAGTTAGTTAGTGCCTGGCACATTGGTGCTGTTTGATTAGTATTTAGGAGGAATGAAGAAGGGAAAGAAGGGAGAAATAGGTGAGAACACCATGTTAAGTTATGGAGTCAAATGGAACTGAAGAGCCCAAATTCTGGGTCCAAAGATGATTTTTTTTTCTTTTCCACTTCTCAGGTTTCTAGGTAAGAGCGCTCTTGATTGGCCAAACCACCAAATTTCCTTGGACTTTATTTCTTCACCTTTTAAAAACCAGCCTTTTCTCATCTTCATTTATTCATTCATTTATTCATTTATTTATTTATTTTAGTGTTTGGCCCACTATAAAATAAAGTCCAAAAGTTGTGAGATCACCCTATGCATCATATCTTCAACTCCAGTTGGATGGGTCTGAAGTAGTAGTAGTAGGGTAGTGGCAAAGGATTAAAAAACCAAGCCAATCAGGAAAGAATCATGGCATCCGTGGCATTTCATCTGGTTTCTCTGCCTGAGCCAAAAGCCAGAACTGCTTCTTTCTTTATTAAAAACCAGTACTCATCCAACCAGGCTGGGCAGGGTGGAATAAGATGGGTGTGAGGAGCTTTTATATATCAATGGAAGAGGTTTATGAGAAAGAGGAAGATAGGTAGGGAAATGCCTTTGTTTTGGGTTAATAGCTGGATGTCATCTTACAGCCCACACCCAGCAAAGCTTAGGGGCATACTCCTCTTGGATCTCAGGGCACCATATGTGGTGCCAGAATTTAAACTAGCCTTGCCTTAAATCCTGTACTATCTCTCTGGGCTTCTCTCTCATTGTTTGCACACAGTATTTTGTGGAGCAGGCTTACCATAAATAATACCGGGCACATAAAAAAATCAACATGTTGGCTGCTATTAGTGTTACTAGCCTCATATTAATAACACTGTCTGATGAAAAAATTATGAGCCTCACAATCAGAAGCTCACCACAAAGAGTGGTGAGTTCAGTTAGGGAAATAACTACACTAACAACTATCATGACAATCTTAATGAGTGAGAGAAGTAGAATGCCTGTCTTGAATACAGGCAGGGGTTGGGAAGGAAGGAGGGGGGCATTGGTGCTGGGAATGTTGTACTGGTGAAGGGTGTGTTCTGTTTATTACTGAAACCCAACTACAATCATGCTTGTAATCATGGTGCTTAAAGATTTTGTTATAAAAAAAAAAGAAAAAATATGAGCCTGCAGGACTCTGGTGTTAGAGCCAGAGGCATCTGCATAGGGTACAGGACAGGCACCTGCAGCTTATTGTTGAAATCCAGAGTAAGGGAGAGTAAAACCAATCAGTGCCCACATGCCACTAGCCCTGCCAACCAGCTGACTCGCATGATTCTGTGTCAGAGATGCCGCTGAACAGCATCTCCATAGCATCATTCTCTTCTGACTCTAAAAATGCAATGACACTAGAAGGAATATCTTGTTCTATAACCCTGGCCTTTGCCAAGAGCCCCAAACAGATGTGTCTTTTCTGGGTTTAGATGACCCTGGGGACTCATTCACTTTCCCAGAAATACACCTGAAACATTTCAGGATTTCACTGCCCTTATAAAGGGGGAAGAAGCTGTTCTGCTGGGGAATAGGAGACGTTCATAATCTGCAGCCATACCCTCAATTCCCACCTGCACCCTTAAACTACTTAGCCCTACGTGGCCCTGCCTGCAATCACTCCGATCTCTGCCAACTCACTGGGTGCTAAACTCATTATTTCCTGGGTGTCTAAAACAGGCAGGTAGGGGTCCTTAACTCTATGTCAGGACCTAGGGATAAAATTTGAACCCCACTTTTTTCTGACTCTGGATCACCATTCTGGCCCTCTTTCTCCTCTTTCACCCCACTAACTGCTCTATAATACCCCTGTTTTCCATCTGTCTCACCACTGCTAATGTAATTTCTTTTCACCTGGTTCCTCTCTTCTTGATGTATTTTTCTCTTCTCTCTTCCTCCAGTTTCTCTTTTTCTCTTTCTTTTTTTTTCTTTTTGTTTTGTTTTTGGGCCACACCCGGTGATGCTCAGGGGTTACTCCTGGCTATTCGCTCGGAAGTCGCTCCTGGCAAGCACGGGGGACCATATGGGGAACCGGGGGATCGAACCGCAGTCCGTCCTAGGTTAGCGCAGGCAAGGCAGGCACCTTACCTCCAGCGCCACTGCCCGGTCCCCTCTTTCTCTCTTTCAATCTTCCTTATTCCTCCTCTCTCCCTTACATCTCTGGGCAGTGGTGCTCTAGTCCAGTGGATTAACTCAGAACAGTGGTTCCTGAGCCATCTGCATCAGCTGGGATTGTGTTAGGACAGAGAGGCAGACACTCAGGGAGGCTTGACTGTGCTATGCTGTGCACTGGTGCTGGGAATGGACAGGTGAATTCAGACTCTGACCTAAGAGTCTAGAGTCTGAGCTAATTTGCTTTTCACCTTCTTTGGTTTCTGGACCACATCTGGTAGCACTCAGGGGTACTCCTGGCTCTGCATTAAGAAATTACTCCTGGCAGGTTTGGGTGACCATATGGTATGACAAGAATTGAACCTGCATTGGCCATTTGCAAGGCACTCTACCTGCTGTGCTATCACTCTGGCCCCTGGTTACACAATCAACAAATTTCCTTCTTTTCATCTCTAAAGAACTGGCATTATTTCCTTCTCGTGGATTTTGTTTGTTTGTTTGTTTTCTGGTTATTAGGCCCCCTCTTGGTAGTGCTCATGGCTTACTCATTCCTGGCTCTCTGCTCTAGGGTGTCTTTCTAGCAGTGCCAACGCCAGCTATATACAGTGCAAGTACTTATCATCTTACTGTCTCTAGCCACATTTCTTTCCCTTTCCGAGTGTCAACCAATGTCTATCATAGGCACGGAGGCTAGTGTGTGAAAAACACTCAGCCATTGTTCATATTAATGCTGGGAATGACATCTTTTTCAGCTGACATTTTGGACCCCAGGCTGTCCAACTGCTTATGCATGCATGTTCCTTGGTACATTTTGGGTGCTCTGTCAGGTTAAATTAGGATTATGATTATTATTACCACCTCTGCATGTGGGAGAGTCACACAAAATCCCATGGGCTGGCACAGTCACATGCTCTTCAGAGCCCTGTGAAGGGCTCAGCCATAACTACCCTCTTTTTTTATTCCTGGGCTGACCTTGCTGTATGTAATAACTATCATCCCCTCCCACTGTAATTTGGTGGCTGTAAAGGGACCCTCTTTTTTTTTTCCTGTGCCCACTCACAGTCAGGTCACAGCAGACAGGAGAGCCTGGCATGAGGGGGAATACAAGCACAAAATTTTGGACAATTGCCAGGCAGGACCTACATGGCTGCTTCTGAGAGCTGAATTTTCACTGGCCAGAGAAGAAAGGAGCCAGGGTGTTGCTTGGGAAAATTGTTGCCTTGGGACCTACTTTATCCCATGTACAGCGAAGATAGGGGATAGGATGAGGTCAACATGGATGCCAAGTGTATGCAAGGGCTGGTTTGAATCCCACCTTTCATGAAAGCCACATGGCTTCTGAGACTGATTCCTTCAGTAGAAGCTTCCAGTGACTTCTGGAATCAGGATGCTTCTGAGAATGCTCAGAGGGAAACTTATCTCTCTTGGGGGGTGGGGGACCAATGAACCTGTCATTTGCAACAGATCCATACAAAAAGGTGCCCAGGCGTATATTGGGGTATACCACTGGGAAGGGACAAAGACACATGAGGCAGTCCTGGCATTGGAGGGGACTCAATGCAACTAAATGCTCAATGTGTTGAGTTGAGTCTGCCTTATAGAAGCCATGGACTTTGGTGGGGAGAGGCAAGGAATGATTGTTCTTTACTGGGGAGAGAGGGACAACCAACAAGATTCCTAAGGAGAGACAGGGGCTACTGAGCTACCAGGACACTGATCCAAAGAGGAGGGGAGACTAGGAGGCTGCCGGCACCAATAGCTATTGACGGGTAAGGGGGCCCAAATTCCCATCAATATTAACCTCAGAAATGCTCCCACTCTCTATTACCAGATCTCTACAGGGAAGTTTAAACTCTGTGCTTTCCATGGAGACATGAACTAGTAGACACCCAGGGCACTACCCAGAGGCAACATTAAAATCCTGTTTGGTGGTTCAATTTCTATTTCCAAAGCTTTGGGATTTCATAGACCCCAATGTGCATGTGTTCTGCATATATGTGCAAGGAAATATGGGCCTTCTATTGTTGGTGCCTGATTTTTACCAGTTTGTCACCAAAAGTCCTATTTCCTATATACTCGCCACAGCTGGAAGGTCAATCCTAGCATGGACTTGTTCCGAGATTTGGGAGATGGAGTTTTGGCTGGAACAAATCTTTAGGGAGCCGAAAACACAATAGACAGAGGCCACATCCATGGCTGGTGGGTCTTGCTCTGAACCATCATCCTTTGACCTTTACTCATCTGTGCCCCACACCTGTGTGACCTCTAGAAATAAAGATAACAGAGGTTTTAATCCTATACATGCTTTTGCAGGTCACTGAGCTGAACCACACAGGTAGGCAGGAGCAAGGAAGGCACTGGTTTTGGGCCCACTTGCCTTCTCAAACCACCTGACTGCTGCTGGGCATTTCCTGTGGTCTGTAGGGTCTTGGCCTCTGAGAAGCCAAGGGGACAATCGGGGATGGGAGTAATGGATAGAGAGTATGTATTTCTGGACTCTGGTAAGATAGTCATAGCTTTGCTTATTTTCCAACTTTTGTTTTTAACAATGGGAGTGTGTATGTATTGCCTGAATAATAATTTTTGTAAAAAGGATAATGAGAGAGATCAGGGAATGAAGTGGGAGTGGGCGGGGCGGGGGTAGAACAAAAGGGTAAAGTGTGTGCCAAGTCTCCAGCCTAGCAGCTGGGCAAACCTCAACCCATCTCCAGTGCCCTCAAAATGGCACCACAATTGTGCTACCTCAGGGAGCAAAGACAAGTTTTCTTTGCACAGGTTTCTGTCCCAGTGACTCCTGCGTTTAGGGGGTTAATTGTAAGAGACGGAAAGTCTGGATTTGAGGGGATTAGGAGATGGGTCCAGTAAGGAGGGCAAATATTTTAAGCCTCAAGAGCAGCGAATGAAAGGAATTCAACTCCCCCAAGTTGCTAGAGCAGAATGATGAAGGATAGTGGTGGCATGATTCTCGAATGGAATTGGGTCCCTCAGAGGCCATTAATGCACCAGAAGCACCCCTCAGCAAATTAGCCTGAGTCGGTCCCTTCCCCTCCCCCAGTCCCCATCTCTCCTGGGAAAATTCTAGGTGCATTCTTTGTGGTGTTCTCAGGGTTTTTACTGAGATGAGTTTGCCAGGTTGAGCCCTGTAATAGGCATAACCCCCTTTTTCTGCCTCAGCACCCCATTCCTTCCTGAAATCCATCCATTACAAAATCCATTCCTGAAATCCATCCCTAACTAAACAGTATGAACTGAAACCTTCATCTCATGAATGGTTTTTAGAAGTATTTGAAGCTCACTAAACAAGTCACCCCTGATTGGCCAGTCACCTCTCCCCTTTCATGTTTTCATCTCTTGCTTCCCCTGTGCATTCTTCTATTCCTAGACACTACAGATTTTCCATCTAGAATCTGCTAAGTTCCTCAACCTGTAATATTACTTACCTTTTTTTTATTCAGAGGCACAAAAATCTCATTTTTTGTGCTTCATCTTGCTATGCTTCATGCTCATTGCATTAAGAATTTTTCATTAAAAAAAAGTACTTTATTTAAACCTTGTGGTTTACAAGGTTGACTTAACATTTTTAAAATCCACCTCTTCTTGGAAATCTTTTCTATTTGCTCACCTCTACACCCTTCACATTGTCTTTCTAATATTAACCTCACAAGGCAATTGCATTCAGACATCGATCCATCTATTCATTCATCTATCCATCCATCCATTCATCTATCCATCCATTCCCCAGATAACTATCCCCATATCCAAGAATGGATCTTCCTGATGCTGAAGGGAGTCATGTGGCTTACTTTGACTTAGCTCAGGGCTCGGAAGGGAGCGCTAGCCATTGAACTCGGTTGGTTAAATGAATGAACTTCACCTGTTCCAGGTAATGAGATCTGTGAAATGAGAATGAGGATTGGTATCACAAGAGGCGGTACATTCAGTAGGTGAAATTAACTAGTGGCCATATTAATATCTAGATGTGAATTACACCATAGACAGATGCATCACTTCAAATATGTTGTTAAGCCATTAAGTAAGCAACTGTTGGACTTTTCAGATTCCCACACTATTCTGAACTGAAGCAGCTCTAGACAACTGTCTGTATCATGCAGTGGATCAGAGTCAGGGCCTCCTGCCTGGTCTCCCAAATACTCTTTACAACCTTATTAAGCTGTCTGACTTCCTAAACTCCTATGGGGAAGGTCACAACCCTGACAACCATTAATCTCTTTTAAGGAAATACCCAACTGACCACAAAGACAGTCAGTTTCTACAGCGCCTAGATTTTGTTTCAAACTGTGCTGGAAACAAAATATAGCAGCAGATCAAACAGATCCAGAGTCTGGCTTCTGAGACTTAGATTCAAGGATCCATGTACAGAGATGAGCACTGAAATATGGCTTATGATAATCTAGCATTCCTCTTATAAGACTGAGATTGGGTTATATTATATTCACACTATGGAACACTCCCTCATCTTTCAGAGTGATGGTGTTTAAGATATTTTTAGATACACCCCAAAAATTCTAAGCTCAGAAAGAAAAAAATAAGCAATTGAGTAAGACCAAGGATGGGTGCAGACATAGTAGAAAACTGTGGACCAAAATTAGCTAATGGATAGAGTGTTTACTTCTGGACTATGGTATATAGTCATAGCTTTGCCTATTTTCCAAATTTTGTTTTTAACAATAGGAGTGCATATGTATTGCCTGAACATTAATATTTTTGTAAAAAGGACAGCGAGAGAGATCAGTATCATCCCTTCTGTAAGGGAACCTTGGCATTTCATTCCCTCCTCCTTCAGAATAATTTACTGCTGTGTTCCCTCTATCTGATGCTTGGGGGAATAATGGGAATAATGGTGTCAGTCTTGCCAATAGCTTTGTGAGTGAGAAGACAGACAGGAAACTCTGGAGTTATGAGTTGGCTACCTTTAGCTTTCCAGTCTCCATATATATACATATATATATATATATATATATATATATATATATATATATATATATATATATATATATATATATACGTCTCCATCAACTGGAAAGCTAAAGGTAGCCAACTCATAGCTCCAGAGTTATATGTGGAAGACAAAGACAAATAAGCCACACCCTTCCTCCCCCAAACTCTGGCATACAGACACATGCTTCTTAAATTGTATTGCTCTGATACCCTACCAGCAATGCACCTCCAAAATTTGATTATCATTGACTCTTAATACACTTGGCATTTGGTATAACTGAGGGGACACCATCTGCCCATCCAACAGAAATGAGCTGTTGATCACAACCTCTCCTGTCTCACTGTGAACCAAAGAAGTTGAAATAGAAGTGGAAGCCATGACCTCAGGTCAACGGATTCCCAGATGGGATGAGAAATTGGTCTTCTGAGAAAAGAGCTCAGTCATGCCACTGAAGAGTTCTAAATTAAGTGGCATAACCGAGGGACAGGGAACTCAAACCTTTGTAGACTGAAGCATTGCCAGCAGCATTCTATCCCTGCATTTGGGGTCTGTGCGCACCTTTCCTGATTCACTTAAGTGAGCCATGCAAAATTGGTTGACGAAGAAGTCAGCTTACAACATGGACCAAGCTAGAACTGCTGTTGCTCAGGCAATAGGTCCTGCCATACCCCCGTTTAATCTCCTGTAAGAGGATTTCCACACCTTCGTCACTGTTCAATGGACACAGTTGTGTCTGGCAGGGAGAAGAAGTGTAGGGATTGGAGAGGGTCAGGCTGGAGTGAAGGGAATTCAGGGACAGGAGCCAGGCTAGGGACAGCAGCAAAATAGACATGAGAGAGTCCAAGATAGTCTGTTTTTCAGGGGCTCTTCTTCCAAGGAGCCAAATTGAAGTGGAGGGCACCCAGAGCACCGAGAACCAGAAGTTCCAGCCTGGACTAGACTTGCAAAAACCCTGTAATGTGGATTCATTGGGAGTGATCTTTCTAACAATATACATCTCATTTGTTTCATCATTCGGGAAGGAGGGGACCCAGGCTTCATACCCCAGGCCAGGGGCTGGAGTAGATACACCCAGGATGTTTGTTGATTTGGCAAGGGGCAGCTCAAGGCAGTTTGTTGATTTGGCAAGGGGCGGCTCAGAGCACCCTCTCTACCAGTACTTAGGAGGCCTCAGATCTTTTTTCAGGAAGAGGAGGAGGAAGTGAAGGAAGAGGAGGAGATGAGGAAGAAAAAAAAGGAAGAAGAGGAAGAAGAGGTGAGAGGAAGAAAGGGAATGGAAGTAGAGAGGAAGAACCCCACAGAATGAAGGTGGCAGGTTGGTACTATGTGTTGGTCTGGGGCAAAGCAGTCTAGGGGTCTCTAGGTAGGCTTTCTGGAAGAGGTGGCTTTAGAGACTGTGGGAAAGAACCCCCTCATTAATCCCATGTCACCTTTGCTTCCTTTGATGCACACTTGACTCCATGGAGCAGACTTTGTTTCCCTGCTTCCCTGCCAGCCCCCTAAACCTAGAACTCAGCAGGATGTGAAGGACCTACAGCCAAATCCAACAGGAGACCCTGGGGCTTGCCTTGCCCTGCAACCTTGGGGTCCGTTCCCTTCTGTGTGACTGGGCTGGTGGCCTTAGACTCAGGTGTTGGGAGGGGGTGGTCCTGGTCTGAACCCTATCTTCTCCATGGCTGGAAATCAAGGCAGGAATCACAGTGCTGCAGCTTTCGGTTGCTCTGAGCCATTCTTCCTCGTGGGGGCATGGCATTAGATGGGAGGGGAGCAGGCCATATGCACGCACATGTATGTGCACATATGCATGTGTATAAGTGCATGCATGTATATGTGTGAAGGAGGATGGTGTGCATATATTGTGTTGTGTGGGCATACAGGTATGTGTGTTTGTACACACATGTGTGCATGTGTACATGTGCGTGCATGTAGTGCCTGGAACCTTGCAGAGACCACTAGCAGGAGGAGTAGCACCTAGCCTGGGGAGGCCTAAGATTGAGGGTACTAGGCCGAGCAGTGCAGGTTCAACTCCTATCTCTGCTATCACTGTGCAGTAGGGCTGTACCGACCTCACTTCTCTCATTTGGAGGATGAGAAGGAAGATGCTGCAGTTCATGGTAGTGGAATGAGCCAGAACGCACCAGCAGGAACATGGCCTAGCATGTAGGAAGCTCTGCGTCTCGGACACCTATATCCTGCTACTAGGGTGCACTGAGCCCCATTGTCTCTCAGTATGTGCTCGGAGCTGAATTCAGCTGATCTTGGCATAGATGGAGCTGGGGAAACCCTGCTATGTGCCCCAGGCCTGAGGCTGTAGCCAAGGGTGAGTAGGAACCTGCTGATCAGCAACTTAACCGAAGACTGCTGCTACCTCCCAGCTGCGGGCCTGGCTCTTGGCCACTGTGCTCACACTCTTCTCAGCTTTCAGACTTCCAGAAGGCTGTATTGGTCCTTCCCGAAACAGGCACAAGGCGAATTGGGATTCTTCCCCTAGACCCAGGGACCATGACATCAAGTTGAAAGGGAGGAGGCGGTGACTTGTTCCAGCAATGGAGAAGGAAATGGTCACAGCTCAGGGAGTCTGAACTAATTCTCTCTGCACTGGCCAGGTCCCTGTTCTGCTTGGAAACGCTGTGTCCCAGACAGGCTTGTTCTGAGCATCATCAGAACTGCGGCTCTGAGCCTATTGGGGCTCAGTGGGGTCATTCAGGCACTCTTCACTAAGGTGCTCATCTCAAGCAGCAGCAGGATCTCCTGGGAGGCTGGTTAAAGCTCAGATGTCTGAACATGCCTGGAAAGCTACTCATTCCTGCTGCAGGAATCTTGCAGTGCATTTGGTTCCTTTTCACTTCACTCTCCTCCCTCACCCTAAGAATCTCATGCTATTGGCATTCTCAGTGTGTTATTTATACAGGAGCTCAGCACTTGGATCCCACTGGGACGCAGACATGGGGGCTCAGACATAGATTCCCACAGAGACTCAGACATGTGATTGATCCACGGGGACTCAGAACACATGCCTCACAAGGTCTCAGCCAGGGGATTCAGTGGAACTCAGCCATGGGATTCACAGGGATTCAGGATACACACCTCACAGGGACTCAACAATATGACCCACTAGGGCTCAGGACACATGTCTCACAGAGACTCAGCAGTGTAATCCACTGGATCTCAGCCATGGGATCAATGGGGACTCAGACATGGGATCCACAGGATCTCAGGACACATGTTTCAGAGATTCAGACATGTGATCCACAGGGATTCAGCCATATTGATCCATGAGGATTCAAGCAGGATCAATGGGAACTCAGATATGGGATCATTAGGAACTCAGGATACATGTTTCGCAATGACTGACATGTGTTCCATGGGGACTCAGATGTGTGATCCGTAGGGACACAGACAAAAGGACTGAGATGTGTGATCCACAAGAACTCAGGACACATCTATATGGACTCAGCATAGGTGTCTCACAGGGAGAACCAGGTAGGTGTCCAATCATGACAATGGCAGTGAATAGAGCAATTGACTCTATTCCAAACAGGCTGGGTCTGAAGGCACTGACTGCCCTTTATCCTTTCTGGTGGCAGGTCACATGTACAGCCCAAATGGCACTGTTGGAATTTCTTCCCCACACAATAACCATGTCAACTGAATCATAGAGTCAGTGAGCAGCATCTCCTCACTTTCTCTTAGCCTGACCTCTGCACCCCACTGGAAACTCCCTTTGTCTATGTAGAATCCATGCAGGACTGATCTCAGATCCTGTGAAAGATCATAGACAGGACTTTGAGTGAAGCACCCAGCCCCGTATCTCATACTCCCTACCCAGTACTCCCACTCACTAGCTCATTCTACTTTCTAGTTTCCTTTTTTTTCCCCTTTGGTTTTTAGGCTACACCCAACAGTACTCAGGAGTTACTCCTGGCTCTGTATTCAGATTTCACTCCAGGACAGCTCAGGGGACCATGTAGAATGTTGAGGATTGAACCCAGAACAGCTGTGTGCAAGGCAAACAGCCTCTCCACTGTTCCCACGTACATAGGATACTTTGACCACATACATAGGATACTATTTCTCTGGCTATTTTGAATGGAAACAGCTTCTGGAGGAGATTAAGCATGTTTATGTTTGGGAGGAAAAGGTCAAACCACACCTAAAAAGTGCTCTAGATCCACTATTGGCTTTGTGATTAGGGATCAAGCCTAGCAGCACTCAGGGTCACAGTTCCAAAGGTCAAATCGAAGTTATTTGCATGCAAGGCCAGTGCCTTAACTCTATGCTATCTCTCTGACTTTGTTCTGAATCTCAGGCCATGACCTGATGAACCTCCACTCTGTAACTCCCCTTGGGAGCAGAACAGCCAGACAATTTAAATCCCAGAACAGTTTAACTAAAGCCTCAGCAGTATACAAAACCTCTTGTACGTACCTGCACACATGCCTGTGTGAGCACCTGTGCTTGTGTGTGTGTGTGTGTTTGTGTTTGTGTGAAATCATTGATCTTTTGCACCTCACTTTTCAAATAGGTAGGGCTCAAGTAGCTTTTGTAGTGGCAGACCCTGAATTTCCCATTGTCTGGACTTTGCTTGGGGCACCCCAGAAGCAATAAGGATTAGGAAGGCGTGGTCACAATCAGTTCAGTTCCATGAGCCTGAGAAAAAGCTGTACAGTGAGATTCCCTAGGACTTTTGTGAATGAGGGCATGTCCCTACAATTTCCTTACAAAATCCAGTGCCCTGGTGTGCTTAGTCTCATTAAAGGAACTCAAGACAAGGCGTCGACCTGCCAGTGGGGCAGCCTGACTGACCTCCATTCCTGGTATATGCACTCAAGAGTCTCTCCTCAAAATGAAAAAAGTTCTTAAGTGGTGTTGGGGATGGAAAATGGGGATGCAACGCAGTTGCCACCTACCCCACTGCATTATCTCTCCAGCCCCTGAATCCCTATTTTTGTGCAGAGAAGGAACTTACTATCCTGGCTGGGAGAAAGGACTATCTGGTCCATTTTCTGTTCTGGGTCTGCAGATAAACTGCAAAAATCCCTTTCTATTAAAATGTATTCCATCTTGGGCAAATGTTTATTGAGTCCCTGAGGATGGAGGGGAACAAGGGTGAGTGAGATGTGTCTGAACTCACTTGGGAGCTTCACAGGGAGTGAGCACAAACAGAATGGAAGCGTTTTTCTGTTAAAATAAGATCACTGAGCTTTATTTGCTTTAGAAAATCATCCAGCAGCTTGCGAGGTCCACACTCACCTTGGTGAATACACAGAGAGTCAGGAGAGGGTACAACAAAATGGATTCCCACTCAGAATCTCTTTATAGTGATACCAAATGATGGATAACATATAGCACCACACACCACATGAATATAATCATTAGTTTCCTATTCCAATTATGTATTATAGAGAGAATGCTATCTAATAGATATTATTGATTAGGCATATATTTTACTAATCCACATATACATGTAGTACTAATTCTATAGTCTAGGGTTTTTTTTAACTCTTTTTCTGGGTTTATTTTTGGTCACACCTGGCAGTGCCCAGGGGTTACTCCTGGCTCTGTACTCAGAAATTACTCCTAATGGGATCAGAGGACAATATGGGATGCCAGGGATCAAACCTGAGTTAATTTCATGCATCTCAAATGTCCTACCCACTCTGCTATTGCTCCAGCTTCAGTAGTCTAGTTTTATTTATTTATTTATTTATTTGGTTTTTGGGTCACACCCGGCAGTGCTCAGGGGTTACTCCTGGCTCCATGCTCAGAAATTGCTCCTGGCAGGCACGGGGGACCATATGGGGCACCGGGATTCGAACCGATGACCTTTTGCATGAAAGGCAAACGCCTTACCTCCATGCTATCTCCCAGGCCCCAGTAGTCTAGTTTTAATTACATGTCTGTTACATATTTCATGTTAGCATAGTCCTATATTATAACATGATGTCAGTGTGTAGATAATTAATGACTGATGTGCTTTTATTTCACTACTGTATCTTTCTTTTAAATATAGAAATGGTGGGGTTGAAGAGAGTATAGTGGTTATAAAACTTCCATTGCATGCAGCTAACCCTGGTTCTAACCTGATTTCTGCCCCACACTTGGTCCCCAGCACCCCTGAGAGTCACCCCATAGCACAGACCAATGAGTAGCCTCCAATAGAGTTGGTGGTACAGCCTCATTTTCATCCCTTGCCCCAAACAATAACAATAAAGATCTATTGGATTAGAGAACAGATATATTAATCAAGCCAATGCTTGATTCTCACTTTATAGTAACAGAAGAGATAGAAATCTGTGCAGATGATGATAACCCCCACTCTGCTCATCTATCAGTCCTTGGTTTTATCAACCTCATTTAAGGGTCCAAAGTTATGTGGGGCTCAGATCATGGGAGAATGACTGTCCTGTTCACTTTCTGCCCTGGTAGACTCTAGGACTTTCTAGAGCTTACAGAATGGCCAAATAATGATGGCCATAGTGGGCAGTAGTGCCCCTGTCCTGGAAGACAGAGCCACAGGAAGAAGCTAGGCAGTCTGGATTGGGGTGGGGGATCTTCTAAAAAAGGATGTTCTATTTGGGTAGCGGGAAGTGACCCTGGCTTTACACAGGGGTCACTCATGCCAATACTCAGAAACCTTATGTAGTACTGGAGAATGAACCAGAGTTGGCTGCCTAAAAGGCTAGCAACATAAACCCTGTCCTATTTCTCTGGTTCTAGGAGAGGAAATTCTTCAGAAGATGCATGTGAGAGTGAACAAAGCACAGAACAGCAGAAGGGAGACTTGTGGAAACATGAATTCTATGTGGAAATGGAGGACTCCAGACTGCAGCAGCAGTCTGGACACCTCCACATCCCCACGCAGCAATAACACCTCAGAGATACAACAAAGGCCCCAGATTCATAGTGCATGTCAGGCAATAGGAAAGAGCTTGGTATTTTTAATGTGTAGTAATGAGAGGGATGGTGTCCTGCCCTGTGGTGACAGGGTGGCCTGTGGGATATGGGACACTCTTCTTTCAAGAGTCAAGACTATGATTGGGAAGCTCTGAAAGTGACACACCAGCACTGGATTTGAGGAAAAGTCTAGCTTACAGCAGGATAGCCAAGCTATCAGAGGGAGGGTAACACCCAGATTGAAGAGTGACAGCTAGTAGTGACACTAGGATGCTATATGAAAATGCTGACTAATTGGATGTGAGTGAAGTTCTGATGACCTGCCAAACCTGGTGCTAGCAGTGGGCAGATGGAATAATTCTATCCACTGAAGCAGAAGTTGCTGTCAGAAGGGTATTGCGGGCTGAACGGTGCATCTCTTTTATATACTGAATTCAGAGCTCCCATTACCTCAGGACATGCTGTTTGGAGATAAGATAACTGAGGTAAATGGAATTGTTAGTGTCGTTTCATATGAAGAGGTAGTGGAACATGGAAGGGCAGAGAAGAACAGCCGAGGAGACACTTGGCAGACAAGGCCAAGTACCAGCCAAGAAGAGTGGCTTGGATAAGATGGTGCATTTCCAGCCCTCAGAGGAAACCAGCCCTGCTAACATCCGAATCTCAGGTGTCCCACCTTGAAATGTCAGCCTCCCAGTTGTGGTTCACTATTAGAAAAGTCTTAGCACTTGAGTACATGGGTTACATCTTGGGAGAAAGCTTGAACTGTGTCTGAACTGATGAATTGGAGACATTGTTTTGGAAGGCGAGGTAGAGATAGTTCAGGAAGGGAAGTTGTTGCACAAATGTGGGAGTCTGCAGGAGGTGTTGGGACCAGAGGAAGGATGAGTGTGTTATCACTGGGAGACTCCAGTCCCCACATCTTAGTAGAAGGCTAGTTAGTACTCAGCAAAGATTTGAAACATGAACAGTGGCTGAAAGGCAGGTTTGCTGGAGGATAGAGGGACTCAGTGGACAGTGGGGTGGGTGCTAACAAGGTAAGCTTAAATCCCTCAAGTAGATGAAAAGCTCCGTGTCCAGAGAACCCACATTGGTTGCTGATGTTTACACTGGCTAGCAAGAGTCATCCCTTTGTCCTTCCAAATCAGGGGATAAAACACTGAACAAACACCAGTGTTACTGTTAGAGGTGAGGACTTTAAGCCTGTCTGACGTCTTCCCTTTGGAAACACTGACCTCCAAGTGAGCATGTCGGTGACTGTCTATTTTAAATGGGAGCTGAAACAGCTGCTTAACTTCCTCTGAATGTCAACAGAAGTAGACAGCATGCCCTAATAGGAAAGCATGGTTGCTGGATTGGTGATTGGTCAGAGTCCCTTTTTTGACTCTAGATCTACCCTTAAGAACTGGGGTACTGGGATCTGAGTGACAGCACAGCGGGATGGCATTTGCCTTGCATGCTACCAACCTGGAACAGATCAGGTTGTGATTCTGAGTGCAGAGCCAGGAATAATCCCTGAGTGTCACTGGGTGTGGCCCCAAAACAACAACAACAGCAACAACAACAACAACAACAACAACAACAGAAAGAATTGGGGCATCATAGCTTTTAGGAATGCCCCACCCCATGTGTATAAAATAAGCAAGAGCAGGGGTAGTTAAGGGACAGGTACTTAACTAACACTTTGACATTCTCCCATGTTCTTCGTGTTGTATTTATTTGCCAATATAGGGAAAGTTGGGCATTTCCAACACTGACTGGCCTACCTTTTGTGTGTGTGTGTCACTGACAAGGCATATAAATAAAGTGCCAGACAGAAATCAATATCTCAGAGGGCGTTTGGGGAATGATGTTCCTCCAAAGCTTTTTCTTTGAGATGGCAGATGGAACCTGGGGAAGAGATATGACTGGGGTTGTGAATGCTTCTTAATCAACAGCAAATGAGAATTTTCTGGAAGGTTTCTAAATCCTAGGATCTTTCATTTGATGGCTTTGAATTTCTGACTCAGTTGGAAAAGGCTGTGGAAAATCACTTGTTCCTAACCATTGTTGTGATTTTTTTTCTGAATAAAAATTATTGGATATTTAAATGCCATGGGTTGGTCTTTCTCTATGTGGACTTGTTTCTTGTCTCTGGATTAAAAGGAAAAACACTGAAGGGTATAGATGCTTGAGACTGCTGGGGTCCCTGAAAGCATTGTCTTATATGTTAGATGCCTGGTCATCTTAGACGTGACCTTGCTGACTATCCTCATAGCAGATGTCTCCAGCCAGACCATCTCTAAGCTCAGCCCAGTGTAGTAAAGATGGTTTAGTCAAGCTATCCACCTGGTATGTAAGGAGCACATTTGCTATGTTCACCTGAGCTAGACATGGACAAGAGATGCTTCTGCAGAATGACCCTCAACCAAGTTCTGATGGAAATTTGGTAGATCATTTTCTAGCTTCCTCCATTTTCACTTGGGCTACTCTGAAATAAATTCCACTCTTGTAGTTTCTCAAAAAGTTGAGTTTCATGGTCCATGGTGTTTTGGGACTTCTTAAGACACCCTTTATCAATTGCTTTCTTTTTCTATTTTTATACCATGCTATTGCCTGAGATCATGCTCCAATGTCAGTGTTTTAAATGTACCTTTACCTCTGAGTCTGCTTCTGGGGAATAGAGTGAGTATAAGACATTACCCCCATGAGCCCTATGGAGTTTGCTGCCATACAGATGAGGAACCTAAGACTTTACATGATTTAATCATTGCAGTTAAGTCTTGAGATGTGGGTCTCATTAGCTCATGTTGATCATACACTGGTGCTTATTGCTAAGGTGGACTTTATTCTGCTTTGGACGGCATTTTTCCATATGTCTAGAGACTCTGTGGATTGTCACTTCTGGGATAGAGTGACAGGGACCATTAATAATATTTGGTCAAGCTCAAGGATGCTCTCGATCACCTTTACAGTTCAGCCCTTTGCCAGGAAACCTAATCCTGTGCTTAAAATGCTGAGGATGGTAAGGTCAAAACTCCCGCTCTGCACCCAGTTCGACTGGTGATAGGGCCTTAGCTCTCATGTGAGACTTATTTGTCATATCTTACTTCCAGGGCCAAGCTGTGGCTCAGCTATGTTCCACTGTTCCCAATGTGACTGTGTTTGGAACAGCTTCGACTTTCAAGCATGAAGCCATCAAAGACTCTGTGACCCACCTTTTTGACAGAAATGCAGACTATGTGCAGGAAGTGAAAAGGTAAGATGTTTTCACTAACAATTACCTTGCTAGTCTTTGCTTCTGGCTCTCCTCAGGAATAGCAGCATTCTTTAAGAGGAAGAAGCCTGTCAATAAAAAATATAACCAACAAACAGCAGGAAACATGGGAGCTTGGCTAACTCAGTACTGACTACTTCTGGTACCATCTCATTGAATTCTCTCAACCACTTTATTATTATTATTAATTTTAATGATTATTATCCCCACTTAGTACTGAATGGGTAAAGAAGGGGGACACTCACAAACGCACATATTAAGAGTGGGGGAGTACAAGAAAATGTCCTGGAGTAAAGTCGTGAGGTTTGAGAGTTGACCTAATTATGGAGACTGTCAAAAAGGAACCTGGGAGGAGAGCAGAATATGTTGTAAAGTGAGGCTGGGTAAGAAGATGGATGTCATTTAGACAGAAGCCCTCCTGTGCCAGCCTAGGAAACCGGAAATTCAACCTGGTGTGGCCAATGGGCACCAGGGCATAGCAACATATCATCGGATGGTATCAGGTGTATTGTTGGAGGGCCAAAGTAAGGATTTAAACAATCACCACTAGTGTGGAGAGATTGAGTGGAAGGGGAAGTAAGAGGTAGAAAGATCAGTTTCCTGGCTGTGGTCAGCACCTGGGGATCATACTGGTTTATAACCTGACAAACTTTCCACCTATGATCCTGAAGCTATTGGCCATGGCGATGAGCATGTTCACACAGGAAATCTGATGGCAAGCCCAGCTTCCACAAGCTGGGAGCTGGTTTGCGGCTCACCCTCCTGGGGCTCAGAGCTTGTAGCTGATTCTCAGGCTTTGTGGTTCTGCTCACATCTCCTGAGAAATTCAGAGAGGCCATGAGCTATTGCTTCTGCATTTGCATGTTCCACCACTGCATAGTAAGGTAAGTGAAGTTTGGTTGTCTAGTTACCCCCGTCATGCAATATTTCTCCCATTCCAAATCACAGTAGATGGGGCATTTGTTAGTTACAGTAATAGATGATTTAGACATGTGCCTGGGGTAGATTTTCAGATTTGAATGGAGAAATCTGCAGGAGATTTCAGGTGGTACCAATATTTTCAGCAGAACTGAAAGGAGGACTTTATTCTTTTCCTTGTTAAATATTTTTTATGACTTTGAGAGTATAATTCCAACACCACACCCATCATCAGTGTAACCCGATATCTTCTTTCAAGGAATCCAACATCCCTCTCTCTCAACCCTGGACCCCCAACTGAATTATGTGTATCACTTCTCTCATTATGTTCTCATGGACTGACTGCTAACATTAGAAGTTCCTCATTTGGTTTCCAATATATCTAGAGAGTGCAGATTAATTTTAAAGACTTTGGGATCTACCGCTGCTTAACTCAAAGTCTATAGAACTGTGGTCTGGAAAATAATAGGCCTGCAGCAGTTTTTGCTTTCTCTTCCGCAGTGATCTCTTTTCAGATCGTCTTTCCTTTATTCACCAACTAACTTGCTTAATAAATATTGGGACTCCATGATGGGACAGCAAGATTCACATAAAGTCATCTTAAGAGTTTTCAACCCAATGAAATAGTTACCACAGACTTACATGGGGAAATAACCCACCAAATCATGTCAAAGAGAAAATAACTCAACTTTTAGATAGCAGGAAAGCTTGTGTTCAGATACAAGAATCAGACACACTGTCCATCCATCTGGACACAGAATTGAAGAAAGAGAATCTGGCCAAGAAAGAGCATTTCTGAGTCAGGAGTACAGAATAAGTTGAAGCCAGAGCCAGGTCCAGGGTAAGACTAGTGCATAGGAGGTAGTCAGAAGTAAAAGACAAGAATAAGGGCAATACTCTTCTTTTTTTTTCACCCCACCCCAGGGCAGATACTCTTATGGAAAAGTTCTAGTCTTTGCAAGGTTACTCTTGCCTTCTCCATTTAAAAGAGCTGGTTCAGCTCTTCATTTATAACCCTGACCTGAGACCTTTGCCCCCAGAATTCATGACTTCTACTGATATAAACAGAGCAGACTGATGAGACCCAGCATCTGAAATCCGTCTTGTGACCATGTTTTTTCACTTGTAACTCCCAAGAGTTCACAAGGTTTTTAAAGTAGAGACCTTGAGATTACATAAAGACAACATGGAAATTCTACCTACCGGAAGTTCACCCTAAGGAAAACTAAGGCAACAGGAACTTCTGCCCTGTTGCACAACCAGGTACTGCTCTGACTCATTGTAGATTCTCAGTGGATAGAGACAGGGTGAATGATATCATGGGCTGTCATTGTGAAAATTCAGAATCAGCCTTCAACAGTTTTGAACAGAAAGGAAATGACCCAGTAGGTCAGGCTTGAATGGTAGGCAGTCCCTAAAAATGGGATCATTATGGACTTTGTGCAAAATGGAAAAAAAAATTTACCTGTGGTAACAGATTGGGGGAGGAGAGAGAATGTGAGATTCCAACTATGCTGTCATCACAGCTTTGTCTAAATTCTTGGCACTCAAGGGCAGACAATGAAAGGAAGGTGTGGGGGTGGATGACACGAATAACGTGCAAGAAGAGCAGAATGCAGTGCTTTGCCTTTATTGTTTGAGCACAGATATTGTCTGCCACACAGTTTTGCATCTGATAAACTAGAAAAGACTAATAGAATTCTTTTGGATGAAAACTCTTTTTATAAGCCCATTTGTAAGCCTCTTTTGAACATGCCCTAGCATTGATTAAGGCATTGTTGAAGGAATAAGAAGGCATATTTATAATACAGACTGAACCTTTCCATCACTTACTTGTCCCTCTATTTAGAAAGGAGAGGTTGGAAACTAAGTAGAAGTGTTGGAAAGCTTGAATCCATTGCACCTGACTCTACAAACTTCAAAAATAAATAGGAGAATATCCTCATAAAATTTAAAATAGCAATAACATATGATTCAGTTTTCTGGGATCTCTGGGAATTTGTGTGAACTATGAAGATGCGATTCACACCTGTGTTCATTGCAGTAGAGCCAAAAACTGGCATTAACAAGTGCCTCCAAGCAGATGAAGGGTTGTTAAAGTGACATGTCAAATGGAGAGAGTCTAATATCCTATGATTTCACTCAAAGGTAGTACATAAATAAATAAATAAATAAAACAAGTGAGTGCATAAAATAAAACAGAAAACAAACATTTAGATTGTCAGCTAATTAGTAGTTACCAGATGGGATGGGAGGGAGAGAAGAAAGGGGTACATTTGGTAGTGAGAATAGCAACAAAATTTCTTATAGAAATGGGACTGGGCAGAGTGATTACACAGCAGTAGGGCATTTACCTTGCAGCCCACTCAGGGCAGACTTGGGTTCAATTTCTGGCATCCCATATGATCCCCCCAGCCTTCCAGGAGTGATTTCTGCGCATGGAAGCGGGAGTAACCACTGAGTGTCACTGAGTGTGACCCCAAAACAGAACAAACAAACTAAAAAAGGGGCAGACTTCCCCCAGATTCTATACTTCCAAAAGCCCTGATAGCCACACACACATCCACAGCCACTACGATGTCACTATGTCAGCTCATCAGCTCAACTCCACAGGTCCTTAATGTCCTGGACCTCCATATTTTTCAATAGTGGCTTTCCAGTTGGACTGCACCAAATGAGAAGGAAAATTATCGAAGCCACCTATGCTCAACAAACAAAACCAACAACAGAATCCTCAGCGAGCAACAAACAGCTTAGTAAACCTTCAGACACTGTTATATAGTGACCCCATTGTGAGATATAAAAAACTTCGCAAATTTCTTTTAGTGAAGTTCCTTTGATAATTACATTACCATTTATTTGTAGTAAGTAATATTAAATAATTCATACATTCCAAGGAGCAGGATTGGGGGAGGTTGGGAAAATCAGGATAATGGTGGATGAGAGAACTTTATACTGGTGGCAAGATGGGTATTGGAACACTGAAGGCCAGAAATAACTATATTATGAGCAACTCTATAAACCATGGTGTATGAATGAATAAAGACATTATTTTTAAAAAGGGGGACAAACTAGGATATACCTGCCTTCCCAGCTCCCATGTAACCACCCTTATTCCTCACTCTCAGGTGATGAAATAATGCTGTGCACACACAGGCTGGCTGGCAGTGGTGTATGCCTTACACCCTGCACAGTCTTATTATCATCCAGTGCTGCTTTAATAAAAAGTAAAAGCTTACAAAAGAAGATGACCAGAGAGAGCACCAGGCAAAGGCTCTGCATTCAACTGAGATGTGAAAATAGATTTATTGAGAAGGGTCTGCTTAATGTCTCTCTGCTGAGGAGAGCAATCCAGTCCACAAGGGCTTAGCATTTTACCCTTCAGAGCTAAGTGCAGAGTCAGTGCTCTGTCACGTAGGTACACTAGTATTACTATTTCTGCATGCTGATTTGCCACCTGAGGGACTGGTTCAACCCAAGGGTTCTCAACATATGGAGTTGGAAGCAATGTAACAACATTACCTGGGAATATAAGAAGTGAAGATCCTGGGGTCCTCCCCTCAATCAAGCCAATTGAATAAGAATCTCAGACAAAAAGGGAAGGGAAGACTTACAGCAAACTGACCCTCAATAACTCCTTGTGTATGTAAACATTTCTGACCCTATCCTGATCTGTGATTGTGCCCTACCCTAGGCAGTATGCCCCACCCTAGGGTGGTACCTGATTCTGCTTCCACCATTGGGTGGTACCTGATTCTGGGGGATAAAAGCAAGGGTCTGTGGAAAGCAGGGGCTTTCTTTTCTTGCTGGCCTTTACCCAGGCCGTTTGAGGCTTCGACCTCTGCAAGGAATAAAAAGTTATTTTCTTCGGAAGCCTGGCTGCCTTTTGGATTTCTTCCCACCGCATTCACCTCAGAACCGCTGGTTGAGCTGGGTGGTAGACGCATTCTTCGAGCTGGAGGGGAAAGACCTCGTTCTCCATCCCTCCATCAGTGAACCTCTTCTGGGGCCAAATTTCTACACTTGGTTCCCAAGAGATTCTGCTGACCATTTCAGTTTGAGAGCTTTTGACCCAGGTCCCTGGTTTTGAACTGACTTGTGGAATGTGAGAGCATAGAAAGTGACAGAAATCAGCTGACTCCAGGGGACTGAGATCCCCCCATGCCAGACTGGTCTTCAGGGTCAGGCCTGGCTAATCGGGCCCTGGGGGGAGGGCTGGGGAAACAAACTCCAGTCGTATGCATACTGGACCCCATTTAGGGATTCTTTTCTTACTAGTATTCATTTTCAAAAGCGCGCTGGCACATATATACTTTTTGTTTGTTTGTTTGTTTTTTGGGGTCACACCCGGCAGTGCTCAGGGGTTACTCCTGGCTCCATGCTCAGAAATTGCTCCTGGCAGGCACGGGGGACCATATGGGGCACCGGGATTCGAACCGATGACCTTTTTGCATGAAAGGCAAATACCTTACCTCCATGCTATCTCCCGGGTCCCACATATATACTTTTTAACTTCACCAAAAATGTTCTTAATTCTTGATTGTTTCTAGGGAAAAAAAATGGAGTACCCTAGAGGATACATTCAAATAGGTCTTTAATTTGTTAGGCACCAAGACCGACCTCCTGCCCCAATAGATTCTGCCCTTTCGCACACCCCTACAAAGCTCATTATTACTCCTTAACTCTCTCACTCCCAACCATCAGTACCCCACATTTACTCTTTTTAACATTACTACTGCACAGTCCTAATCACAGACCAAAGTCATGCATTGGATTTAACAACCCCCAACTATTTCAAAAGACATAAAATGAACACATCTGTCTTTTGAATATTTTATGTGTATTTTCTTTGACAGCTATAACTCTAAGTATTCTTTTACAGTGGCAATTCTACCCACTCTTTATCTTTTCTTCTCTTTGTGAGCTGTCCAATAAGGAATTTTGGTGAAAGAACCCCTCAGTTTAATGCTTATGATTGAACCATGTCATGGGGATTGTTGGACTTGTTCTTACGGCCCCCATATGCGCCAATAATGCCACATGGCATTGTTCCTTGTTTGTATAGGCACATTAAAATGGGAAAATACTATACATGCAAA
>PVKC010008576.1:0-19527 GCA_004027635.1 Crocidura indochinensis
AATAAATAAATAAATAAATAAATAACCCAAGGTTGGTGTTTCACCACCTTCTATGGATGGTAGGCCAGAGTGCCTCCAAATATTTTATCCAAACATTTTGGTCTCATAAAACTAATGTAGCCCAATCAACAGGATCAGAGGCTGGATCTGTAAGTTTATCACCCAACTCTCCACCACAGCTCTTTAGAAAGTGTGGAATAGATCTACTTCCCCCACAACGTATACTTATTACAGAGGTTGGCATAAATATAGAATCAGAGTTAAGTATTCACCACAAGGAAAACAATGTACTGTAACAAATAGTTCTTTTTTTTTTTTGGTTTTAGGTTTGGGGCCACACCCAGCATTGCTTGGGAGTTACTCCTGTCTATGCACTTAGAAATTGCTCCTGGATTGGAGAATAATTCACAAACCAATAGAATTCAGCAGCTTAAGCTCATTAAAGTCTACCACTTTAGGAAGCTGTGATCTAGATATATCCTGTCCTGAAGTTTTAACTATCATCCTGGCTCAATGCCCTTATAAGATTAGGTATGGCATAACAGGGCCAATTACTGCAAGGACTTTATGAATAATTTTAGGAAGAAGCAGTTTAACACTTAAAGGGATAGCAATTAACCTGAGAATTATAGATTCTGACCACATAATGGAAATAATTGTTTTTGTCTCAATTGCCAAGTATGGACTTTTAAGAAAGGTAAAAATATAGTTCAAATTCTGTTGCTTTCTTATGTTGTGTCTGGAAAATCAGAATGCATCAGGAAAGGAAGCATAGAAATTACCAACCCTGGGGCTTCTGCTAATGCATTTATAGTTTTTATGGCTAAGCCTAAAGATAAAACTCTAATGATAATTCTTGAAATTCAGGGCAGGGAGTTTGAAGGAATATTTGTCTCAGGCCCAAAGTATCTGTGATTTCTTTAAGAGATTGGTCACAAAATTGGGCTCTACAAGAAATTCAGAAGGGATTTAAAATTTAGATGGGATAGGAGTAGCTTTGCCTCTAAATTTCCTCACCAGAGTGCTAGGTATTTGAAGTGTATAGGACCGGAGAATCAACAGGTTGTATTCCTACTATACTCAGCTCTGATTTTTTGAACCTATTGGGCTTTATTTTCATAAGCAGTGAGGAGTGGAAAATCACATCCTTTGTCCAAACACCTCCTAGTATATTAATTCAGGGGCTTTGCTTTTTAGTTGGGGTCACTGGGTTAAGGTGCCTGAACCCATTCCCATCAAATGGATATCCAATATTCCAATCTGGATTCCCCAGTAGCCCATCAACAGCACAAATTTAGAGGTGCTTAGAAACTTAGTCAATGAACAGCTGAGATTGGGACACATTGAAACCTCTTTTTTTTTTTTTAATTGGAATCACCCATATTTGTAATTAAGAAGTCATCAGGTATCTGGAGATTTTTAACTGATTTAAAGTCTGTAAAAGCTCAGATGATTTTTTAATATAATTTTTATTTGAATCATAGTGGCCTACATATCATTGACAATAATATTTCAGGTACATATTAACATAAAATCTGGGGAATTCCCATCACCGAATTGCCCTCCCTCCACCTCTGTTCCCGTCCTACCTCCCATGTCCTCCTCGCTCACCCCCGGGGCTGCTAACTACTTAGTGGTCCTACATCTGCTTGGTCTTGGTACCTCCCTTATTTCCCGCTCTAGTTGGGAGGTGGAACTAGATAGTTCAAGCTATATGGTTTTGTTTGAAGAAGAGAAAAGTAATAAACTGAGGAAAAAAATCAAATACACCGACGGAGTCCTTCTGGAAGCTCTCATCCTAGTTTTGAGAGATGAAGGGGAAAAAGGAGGTGGAACACCACAACAGTACAAAAAGAAGTGTCAAATAAAACATCCAGTGAACACACCAACAATAAAGATAAGAACCACATAAAGGTCATAGTCTTGAGATAAAAAAAAAAAACATGGCAGAGTGCATAAAGGAAGAAAAGAAAAGAAGAAAAAAAATAAATATGAACTTCAGATGATTTTAATGGGCAAGATACAGAACTGATTACCTTCCCCTATAGCCATTCCAAAAGACTGACCTTTGATAGTAATTAACTTAAAATACTGTTCTTATAACATTATTATAAACCCAAAAAACATAAAGTGTTTTGCCTTTTAGTTACTTCTCTTAAGAAAAGGTCCATTATACAGTGATTTTAAAGGATAGTTTTGCCTCAGGGTATGGCAAATTCACCCATCATATGTTAAGATTTACAAGCTAGAAGTTGTACTTCTAGCTGTTTGGTATCAGTTTATTTTCTTGGTTACCTGGTCCTCTCCTGTGGCTCATTCTGCATGAAGGTCTCCTGCTTTATCTCGTCACTCTGGCTTCTACTGCTGTCAGAGTTAGGCAAGTCTTTGAACTGTGAATCATCATCAGAGAAGGCCGACATAGCGCTGTTCCTGATGTCTCACTGGTCACTTTTTTTTTTTTTTGGTTTTTGGGTCACACCCGGCAGTGCTCAGGGGTTACTCCTGGCTCCATGCTCAGAAATTGCTCCTGGCAGGCACAGGGGACCATATGGGGCACCGGGATTCGAACTGATGACCTTTTGCATGAAAGGCAAACGCCCTACCTCCATGCTATTTCCCAGGCCCCTCACTGGTCACTTTTTAACCGCTTCCTTTTGCCATAGACTGTTGCTCACAGCTAGTTTCAGATTTGGAGATATCCTCAGCTCTAGGACATTTCCTAATCTGTGACTGCTTCAAACAGATTTTTTTCAGACTCCTCAAGACTATGTTGATAGCTAAAGTTGTAACCAGAAATTTATCCTCTTCTCAGATTATCACAAAAGACTTAGGGGATATGTATACTTTCTTGGTATACTTTTTGAAGTCTTATGCTTTTTATAGAGCCAGGTTAAGGATTATTTGGGTTGTTATTATCTTCTCCTTAGTCCCCAATAATATCTTGTGACACTGTTCCCTTTGCATGGATGCAGCAAAATCAGAAAATATTGATAGTAAAAGGAGTTACTATCCATTAGAGATGAGAACTAAGTAATTTCTTGCTACAGGGTCTTTCCACCCTGAACATTTGTCATAGTAATTTGATTTAGGCTTCAGTTGCTTGGACATTGTCTAATTATTCCTGAATCTTGGTTTCACCTTTGGGTTTGGCACAGTTCTCTGCACCTACACCAGAAATCAGCTCTCTACCAGTACAAATCTGTGTTGACTGACCACAGCCTGGGCTCTGCTCTCAACATTGAGAAAAATGCTGGAGATCAGAGTCTCTCCCAACCCTTAAGGTGAATGGGGCAGATTAACCTCCTCAGACCAGGACACTCCTATATAGGATGGGAAGCCCAATTCCACCTTTTGGCTCATTGTGTTGACTTGACTTTCACATATTTACATTGGCCAAGCGTGGGTAACTGTGACATGAGAAGGAAACCATAAAGGCAGATTGGCTTAGGGAAATTGAAGATCATCCAGGAATGAATGGAACTGTCTTGGCACATGCTTTGCCCCAGAATGTGCTAACATGCTAAGATGACTACTGCTTGGAAATCAGCAACAACTTGCTTTAAAGACAGATTTCCATACCTTTCCACATAATTGTGAGATGAAACCATGAGATGCATCTGGACATCCTAAGTTGGACATAGGATATGTGCTAACACCAATATCCCCAATTACTAAAACCTGACAATGAAAACTGTCAATGAGGAGAACCTTCTTGGGAACTTAAAGAAAGACATTGGAGTTAGACAAATTAAGGTGCCTGGAGCCTGCAGTTGGTCTTATGACAGGAGTGTCATGGGTAGGGACACTCTGCATTTTAGGTCAAAAGTTTTTCATTTCTACTTTTTCAAATATTGCTGTACCTATTTAAAATATTTCCAAACCCTTTACCTTTTAAATTATAGGCATCCACCCTTGTCTTAGAACCATGAGAGAACTATTTTGTTTTTCTAGAGTGTCAGTGAATACACAGTATTCATTCTCCAACCTAGGATGCGATCTGAAGATAGGATTACTGGGTCCCTCCCTACTTAGTATTTATTCTCCTACCTTCAGGTGTGGTCTGTTCCTTACTAATACTTCAGGTTGCAGGAAAATGCTCTCTTGCATTTCTGAATTTACCACTGACTGAACTTCTTGCTTCTTAGGAACTGAAGGCTTATATGTTGGAATTCCTGAACCCTTTTCTTCCTCTATAGTGTGTGGATTGTTTCCTGCAATGACATTTACTTCCATACTTCCACATCTCTCCAGTGTCCTGACTTTGGAACCTGAGGTCTAATTCTAAACATTTTGTTATAATTTTAAAAGCCTTTTCAATTATTTTGCTAACCATATAATGTACATGTTCAAAATTGTCAAGAACCCAGCCCTTTTAAAATAAGCCCTTAATGGAATAAATAAAACTTTTAAATAAATTTAATATAGGGGGTACCATATTTTCCGGCGTATAAGGTGACTTTTGAAACAAAAAAAAGTCAACGAAAATCGGGGGTCGTCTTACAGGCTGAGTATATCCCGAAAAATGTTTCAATATGCCGCTAAATGAAAATTGTCTGAATATTGCCACAAAACGAATTTTCCAACTTGATCCTGCACCAATCACTGCAAGGCTGCTCAGACCGCCTCTCTAACTCAGCCAATCCAAGCAGGCTTTTGATGCATGCAAATTCGACAATGTTCTGTACCCGAATCTACACTGTAAAAAGCCTGCTCAGATTGGCCAGAGTCAGAGAGGAAGTCTATTCCAGTATACCCTTTGAACCTTTGCTTGTTGTGATTGGTTCACTATGGTACATACAGTTGCAGCACAGGAACGTTCTGTCTGATACAGTGAATATAGGCCTAAACCTATGTTTTAACTGCAAAATTAGGGAGTCGTCTTATACGCCCGGTCGTCTTATATGCCGAAAATACGGTAGTTTAAAAATATGATATTGAATATTTACATCTTCATATCTATAAGTTATGTATTTTATGCCTTTAATTTATGTATTTATTTATATTTTTGCTAAAGAATAAAAAGAGCCAATAAGATTATATTAAGTATAGAAGTAGGTCAAATTAGATATGAATGGAAAAACATAGTAAAGTATTTTCCTTGCATAAAGATCAACTCAATTCTGATACCTGGCATCATATAAAATCCATTGAACACATCCAAGGATCACTCCTGATGACAGAACCAGGAATAGTTTCAGCAAAGAGTAGAATTCTAAAGCCCCTCTTCTAAACTGAAATACCACAAATGTGACATTAAACAGAAATGTCATTGAAAAGTTAATGGAAATTAAATCTCCATAAATGTGAATTATGTTATTAAAAAGTGAGATTTCTACTAATAGCATAAGAAAAGAATTATGACCAGCTGTTGTAGAAAAAAAGCAAAAATGCTCAGAAAAGTGTAACCAACTCAAGCTAAAATATTCAGTGAAACCTAATAAAAAGTATTTTTATTAGCATCTCCATAGTAGATACAATAATGACTTTCTTTAGGTTGAATTGTAGAAGTATTTCATTATAAACCATGTCCTTAGTACAATGTATTAGAATTGTATACCCTAGCAATAAATTGCTTCCATGGGGACATTACCTGAATGGCCTCATCATTAGTAGACAGGACAATAGCTTATCATATTATATAAAAATCATTTCCCAGAAAAAATGTCTTCTTTACATTTACACATCCAAAGTGTTCAAGCTATTCCCCTAGTCAAGACATCTGCTAAAATTTCCACATACATTATTGAAGATAGAAATCAACTAACTAGACAATTCAATGTTGTATTTTTTATACTTACTGTGTAAACTTGGACAATTATTTAACCTCCCTTAAACATCAGCATTATGAAAATCAGCATTCTCAATTTTAAAAAAGTAATAATCGGTGTTGGAATAGTGGCACAGGGCATAAGTCATCTGCCTTGCACATACTAGCCTAGGACAAGCAGCAGTTCGATCTCCCAGCCTCCCTTTATGGTCCCCCAAGCCACAGGAGATTTCTGAGTCAGGAGTAACACTTGAGCATCACTGGGTGTGGCCCCAAAACCAAAATCTGTTTATATTTACTTGATAAGTGCATTCTTCTGTATATTGATTAGCTTCTATCAGATCTAAGTTAATTTTGACCAGGGCATAGATTGCAGATTTTAAAATGATGGAAAGCTGAGACAATATTCAAAGCTGTAGATAAATGTGGAATACTCAGTTTAGCACTTAGCATTAAGTAAAAAAGAGTTGCAATGGAGAGTTAATCAGTTAAGAAAACATATATCTGTCACTACAGAAAAAGAAATATAGATCCAGGAAGAAGGAAATAGGAAGGGTCTAGGCCAGGGATCTCAAACTCATGGCCCCGCGGGGCCTGTTTGCAGCCCTTCCTACAACATTTTATGGTCCTGCCCTAGAGGAATCTTTTTTGTTTTGTTTTGTTTTGTTTTAGTTGTTTGGGTCACACCCCCCAATGTTCAAGGCTTACTATTTACTTTGCACTCACCCCGACCTTGCCTCCTGCGGCCCCCAGGTAAATTGAGTTTGAGACCCCTGGTCTAGGCTAAATTATCTGAAGTGCTATAAATATAATTGTTTTTAAAAAGTGATTTTTGGTGGTCAGAAAATAATTATTAGACAGGGCATTTGATTTGAATATACTGCATTGGGTTATATTCTGGCATGCCATATAGCACCCAAACACCACCAGGAGTGATCCATGAGCACAAAGCAAGATTTAGTCCTATGAACTGCTGGATGTGAGCCCTCTTTCCCCTCCCATTTTTTCTTCAAGTAAATTTGGAGATTTGTTTGTCTCTGTTGTGGGGCCATACCCAGTGATGCAGTGGAGCATGAAGCAAAACAATAATATTCATACTGATAAAATACAGTTTTACCAGCAATATAAGAGATTATAAGAGATAATAAGAGATTAACTTAAAACAAGTTAATTATTTGGCGATTACCTGGTGCAGGAGGTTCGTTTGAGTTTTGGCTGGGCTTGGATTCTCCATCTATACCTTTTACTTCTGTGCTAGATTGTTTAGGTCATCTGGGATGGAAAGGCCTTCAATTCCTGAACCATAATCTAGTTTAGGGGGAACTGCTCATCTCCCTGTTGTTGGTCCCCATCAAATGGGGCCTTATCTTTGGCTTCTACCCCATCAGTGACCTTGATAATCTGATTAAGGTTGGGGTAGCCAAGGTTCTGGCAAAAAGCACCTCCAGTAAAAGAAAGATGGTAGACATGGATGCCTAGGACATTGCCCAGAGTAGTAAGCTCTCTCCCTACACTGCATGCTTCTGTCTCACCTGAGGGGGTGCTTATCTACTATAGATGGTGGGGCAGCTGAGTGAGGTCAGAGGATGAATTGATAGAACTATGTCAATTGGGAGCATATTTACAACCTTTCACAGTATGGATACATTAGCAGCTTTTGGATCCCTCCTTTCACAACATTAAACTCCACAGTTATCCCCATCTCCAACACTTCACAGAAGCTTCCTGGGGTTGTTTCTCCTTACAATAGTCCAGGGAACAAAGACATCTTCTTTGGTGTCATTTTGTTGATAAATCCTTAACAATTCTAGGCATTGAACTATTTGACAGTGCCCAGGACTTGGATTGCCAGCACTGGTTTGTACATCTGACTCAGTGTTTGGGGCATGAGGGCATCTCTGATGGATCTACTTTCAGACTCTGAGTTTGCAAAGACAGTAGCCAGATAATCATCCTTGGTTGGAGATGAGGGTCTCTCTGGTTTAGTACCAGTAGTAAATGATAAATTATAAGCCCTGGGTAGAATCTTAGATCAAGAACTTGCCACCACTGGGAAAACACTCTTCCTCGCTGGTGGCATGTATGGACAATCTTTAGGGAGCCTGTCACATAAAGCCCAGAGTGAGAAATGAGGTCCAGAGGTAGATGAACTAGGGCAACATCAAGCCATTCAGAACAGAAACCATGTACATCAATATTCCAGTGACATGCACTGCACACTTAGTCCAGCTCAAGGAGGCCATCAAGGTGATAATCCATCAGAGGGTCAGGTTACTCAATCTTGTTGGAGTCTTCTCGAGTCTGTGAGTTCTGTGTTACAGTTTTAGCATTGGTTGTAAAATAAAAATCCTTAAGTAGTGAGATCACTCCAGGTACCATGTTTCTAACCCCGTAGGTCAATGAGTCTGTTGAAGCAAAGTACCGGTATTTGCAGAGAAATAATATAAGAAGAAGTCAGGAGTCATTGGAGTGAGCCTGCTTTTCACTTTATGACCTCTCTTTGCCATCAGCCCTACACCAGAACTACACTTTCTTTATTCAACCCAATTCCCCATACTGGGAGGGGAAAGCTTAAGAGAAACAGAAGTACACTCCAGTGGGCTTTTACATATCAAAGGATGAGGTTACCAAGAAGAGGAAGTTGTGGAATGTTGCCTATGGCTTCAGTCTGGCAGTGCAGGCAGGATTTGGATGTATCCTGCTTTAGGGAAGTAGGTAGCATGAACTGGCAGCAAAATATGAAATTGAAGGAATGAGACCACACAATGAATGTATGGGGAAACATGTTCTGGCAAGTAGGTAGCAACTTTAATTTCCAAGCTATGAGTATTTAAAGGGTAAAAGGTCAGTCATACATATGAGAAGAATCTTCACATTTTGTTTCTTTGCAAAGTACAGAAACTTATCAGTGTACATTATTTGATCTTTAAAAAAAATACACATGGCTCTAGGTGGTTTGTAATCTTAGAATAGAATATAGTTCAGTTAGGAGCCCAGAGGATAAAGCAAGGTAAACTTTTACATTTCAAAGTAGTTCCTCTCTGACCTGACCCTAGGTGTCAGACTGACATAAATTAAGAGATTAGCAAGAAGCCAGGTTTCCTATAACAAAATCCTTTACCTAAGGGAACAAGTTTCTAGTTTAGGGGCTAAGACTAATTTCCTAAGGTATGGTTTTGAAAGAGACAAAACTTACTACAGGGGTACAAAATTTATACCTAGTAAAATTCAATAGCCTAATGCTATTCTGGCCAAACCTTTTTGGAGTGTAGATTAGTTAGCAGGTATTCAAAATGTCTAGGGAAAAGTTCCTGAAGCAAAGCAAACTTTTCTGTTACAAACTGCTATGTTCTTCAAAGACAAGGAGAGAAGACATTGTTTTTTTTTTGTTTTGTTTTGTTTTTTTGTTTTTTGATGCTGAGCATTCCAGGTAAAAATAAATTTAATCAGGGCTACATTGCCTGTAAAAATCCTTATGTTAGGATGAGAAATATTTTAATATATATATATATATATATATCTCAATTAAATATTTGTAGGAAAGGAAAGAATGTTAGTTTCATTAACAGTCAATTATCCACACTGAGAGGGAAGATTCAGTGGGGCTATTGGTGAGAGATCTCTCAGGAATCTTCCAGCCATTTACACTTGAGGGAAAACACTTTTCAGTGGGCCTGCTGATAATATTTCCTCAGTAATTTTTGATTAGCTACCCAAGCTAAGGGTATGGACATCCTAGCGGGTCATCTAACTGACTTCCTCTAAAAATGTTAAGATATCTATTATGTTAATTCTGTGACAATGGGTAGCTGATCAAAAATTTCTGAAGAAATATTAAGATTCTTATTATGTTAATGCTGTGAGAGGGGAACACCTTTGTTTAGAGTTTTAGCTAGTCTCACTTTAAAGTTATGAAAGTAGAAATAAGAAAACTTCAAACTGAAATAACAAGCCTGAAAAATTTGGTAGGCAAAATGAAAACTTCACCGGAAAGCCTCACTAGCAGAATATCAGCTGCTGAGGATAGATTCAATGAAATGGAAGATGAGTTACATAACAACTCCATACAACAAGAGTGTTGGAAAAGAGCCTTAAAACAAATGATCAGCTGCTGGAAAAATCCTCAAAGAATGTGAACAGATCAAAAGAGAAGTCTGGGGTGAACTCAATAGAAACAACGTAAGAATCATTGGAGTCCCAGAATTCCAGGAAGAAAATCCCCATGAAGAATGAACAGTCAAGGACATCAATACAAATAAACTCACAGAGATGAAGAGTGCATGCTACTAAGTCTTGCGTGCATGAAGAGTAACAACTAAAAGAGATCAAAAGAAAAACATCCCAAGGCAAATCCTAGTAACAAAGATTTATATCACAGATAGGAAGAATAGTGAAGGCATCAAGAGCTAAAAGAGAAAGTACATACAAAGAAGCGTAAGATTTACAGCAGGTTTGTCACAAGCAACACTCCAGGCCTGAAGGCAGTAGTTGGATATAGTAACAAAACTCAGTGAAATGAATTGTTTGTCAAGTGTACTTCACCTAGCTAGACTTATAAAAATTCAAATGGTAATCAGAGATTACTTTGACAAACTCTGTGTCAAGAGAAGCTGGAAGAAATGGATTAATTCTTGGACTACTATAATATTGAATGTTGAACCAATATGATCTGCTGTAGAATAAAAACCCTTCGGATGGACTTGGATGGTGATGGATGGTGATGGAGGGATGAGAGGCCTTTCTCTGCAGGACCAGGACCATGAGTTTCCAACCCCTATCAGCCAGCAGGTGAGCAGTTTCATGTACCAGCGAGGAAATCATCCACAGACAGGTTCTGGAAGATATCAGCTTTATTCATGCCCTAGCCACCATATGTGTGGCCTATAAACCTTTTATGCTGGATTCCTTTTCAACCCTGCATTGTACCTTGTCCCTCAGCCATCTTCTCTCCATTCATTTCCTTGCTCAATCTATCTCCAAACTCCTCCTCCAAATCTCTTCTAAATCCCTCTAAATCTCCTCTCCTGACCTTCCCACCAAACCTTTTGTAACCCCTCAAAGACCCCGCCCAGAAATGGGGTGGGGGAGGGGGTGGAGTAACAATCTGCTACATCTGAATAGACCTATCACTATTGAAGGAATTAAAGTGATAATCAAAAGGCTTCCCAAGTGAATTCCTTCAAACATTTTTGTTTTGTTTTGTTTTGTTCTACTATCATCAGACTTTATTTTGGAGTGAGTTAGGGTGCCTTCCCTGCTATCTTTCTCCTTCTAGAAGGCCGGGCAGTTGAGTACATGCCCCTAAAAACCTTAGTGTCGGTAATTATGTTTTGAATCTCTGGACAATTTCATTTGTTGGATGCTGTTATCCCTATCAAAAAACACTAATTTAACAGAATTGACAGCTAACAAGAGCATACTGAAGGCTTCTGCTATTGTATTAATGACTCCATAGGTGATACGATAATTTTCACATATGTGCTTAATACTCTACTTTTTTCTTTTTATTTAAAGACACATTCTCCTCATCCTTTTTAGTTTTTATTTATTATTTTTCTTAATAAATTTGCTTTCACTTATCTGAAAACAAATGTATTATGGTTTACTGTCAACTATAATGCATTTTCTTTAAATAAATTAAAAATGGTTGAATCTAAAATCCTATTGAGTTCTTTTTGGCCTTGCTGTGCACAGTTTTGGTCTTTCCTTGTGAGTTATAGCTGTGTGAAAAACTAACATCACTTTTATTATTTAGTATGGGAGGACTCCAAAAGGATGCTCAAGAGACTTGGAAGTCCCATCCTCTGTTCTCTGCCAATCTTCAGTTCAGCACAAAGGCTCTAGGATGATGCTCCAGCCTGAAGTACAAGAGATACAATAGCACATCCATTGGTGTTCAAAGTACCTCAGGCATGCACCTATTGATGTTTGGATTACCATGTGCTGGCAGCAATCAAACAGGGTATTCATACTAAATATTCTAGTATTAATAAGATCTTTTCTTAATCCTAAATGCAATGCTTTCATCATATTAATGTATACTTCTAAAGTTTTACTCAATGATAATCTCTGTATGGTTAATCTGATTTTGTTTCTCTAAATATTTCTTTTCTATTTATTACTTTTTGCCACACCCATTTGATGCTCGGGGGTTACTCCTGGCTATGTTCTCAGAAATTGCCCCTGGCTTGGTGGACCATATGGGATGCCAGGGGATGAACCCCAGTCCATCCTAGGCTAGCACTTGTAAGGCAGAATCCTTACCTCTAGCGTCACCTCTCCGGCCCCCTATTTATTACTTTTAAACATTTTTCTAACTATAGAATCAACTAAAGGTGAGAGATGGAAAATAAAAAGTAAGTTTCAGAGTCTGACTATTTGGGATTGATTTCCAGTAATTCTTCACAAGAGTTGTAGCTAATGGTTTTCAAAATTATATTTAGTTAGTTTGCTTTATATAGGTATATATAAGAAATTGGTATATGTATATGATCATAAATCCAGTTATCTCACTTAAGAATTTAAAACCAGATTTCCAAAAAAAAAAGGGGGGGGGGGCGGACGGTGGTGCTGAAGGTAATGTGCCTGCGCTAAACTAGGACGGAACTCAGTTCGATCCCCTGGTTCCCCATATGGCCCCCCGTGCCTGCCAGGAGCGACTTCTGAGCGAATAGCCAGGAGTAACCCCTGAGCGTCACCGGGTGTGGCCCAAAAACAAAAACAAAAAAAAAAAAAGAATTTAAAACCAATACTTCCTTTATATAAATAATTGGGTATTTTCAATATGGATGATTATATAAAAATGTCATTTTAGGGTCCAGAGCAATAATAGTACAGCAGTAGGGTGTTTGCCTTGCACATGGCTGCCCAGGACGGACTGGATTTAATCTCTGGCGTCCCATATGGTCCCCCGAGCCAGGAGAGATTTCTGAGTGCATAGTCAGGAGTAACCCCTGAGCATCACTGGATGTGGATCCAAAAAAAAAAATCCAACAAAAATTTATTTTAATAGTTTCTACTGTTTTGTGATCAAACCCATGATATGGTAATATGTAATACTTATTTCTGAATGTAGAAAGAAGTCTGATAGTGCCAAAAAATGTTTATAAAAAAAGAATTTATAGTGAGAGTATATCTCAACATCTGCTACTAAGTGTGTCAATTGCTACATTTGAGTTATTTATAACTTAAGTATACATCTAAGAGGGAGTTAGTTATTTGTATATTTAAGAGATATAAGAATGTAAGTAGGCATAGTATCCAAATATTGTGAAGTCAAACTATACTATACATGTATACACTGGGGGAGATTATTGCAGAAAAATTATAATTAGTGTAATAATTGAGTTCAAACTAAATTACAAACTAAAAAATGAAAATGTCATATTTTGATCATGTCAAGAAAACACTAATATTTTAAAGTACATATAAATAAAACATAGTGATCTTTTTTAATAGAAAAGATATGACCAATGTGATAATTTGAATAGTATTGTTTCCATTGGAATGGTTGCAGCAAGGACTTGGAATGGGAGAAGAACAATTGTCTATATGTAAGTTAAAATCAGGATATTAGTTTCTGCATAGTATTTACATGGAGTAGCTATTTCATCGATTCATTGTTGACTGCTCTGCCCTTCATCACTATTTATTCATGAGCTCTATGTACAGATTTTCCAACAAAAATTTATTAAAGTCAAATACTGATTAAATTATAATCTATTTGAGGTGCTAGTTAATTAAACCTGAACATTTTTTCAAAATAGAGAAAATAATTTGTATGGGTATATATTTTAAATCTAAATAGGAAATCATAAGTCATAATTTAGAACACGCATAAAACGTTCTCTTTAAATCAGCTACTGTCTGAATATTGGGACATAAAGTAATGTCAAAACTAATATTGAAATTAGAATTTATGTGGGCCAACCTACTCATTTTATAGAAGTCAGCAGTAATTAGAATAATAGCTGTTGAAATACTCTTCTAATCACTTGAGTATGTTTAAAAATAAGATAGAAATTATAATACCTTGCATTCACTTAGTACTTTGAAATTCAAAAAGCAAATCTACATTTGAAATCTTATTTGATCCAAATGAACACAATGTAAAATTATATTACTTCTATTCTACTGCGATTATGCTTCTATTAGAAAGTTTCTATGTGTAACACACTTTCTTAATGATGATATATAAATTAAATCATTTATTCTTCACAACAATTATGTAATAAGCAGTTATAATTCTACTTTTTAAAGATAACAATAAAATATATGGAGTAGCTTACCTAGCTAATAATTGGCAGAGTTAAGATTCAATCAAACACATTCCATCTGACTTTGCAATCTATATTATTACTGATATTAAGTAATCATCAGCAATATTTTATTCATATTTTCCTATATGAAAATAAATGCATTAGATTATAGAGTATCTAAAATTAAACTCTGAGCCTAAATAGCTGAGTCTATTAAAATAGCTTAAATATTTAAAATATTAAATAGTTGCATCTAAGGTACCAACTTCAATGCTTAAGAGAAAGAATGAATTACTAGGATGTGATTTGTTTTTCTGTGTTCAGATGCAAAAAGTTAGTCATTTGAGTCATGTAATCTAGTTTAGTATTTTATTTCTAAGCTACTCTATTCTTTTTAGGACACCCACTTAACCTGTCATCATCAAGCTGTGACTTCCTTGCTTTCTCATTGAACACCCTTGAGCAAGAACTCCTCTTGGCATAAGAGAAGTATTATTAACTATGTTTTAGGGGGGAAAACGGAATTCGTGCTGTTATGTATTGAGAAGACAATTTGTCTGAAAAAAATTTAAAGCTAAATCATTTTTAGAGACTCCTACTTATCTACCATTAAAATTGCAACATGATTCTTGCTTTCCGGGTAAGTAAAAAGGAAAGGGAAAAGAGCACAAAAACAAAACACATAAATCCCAACAATATTTATATTCCTATATTTTTTTTATTCCTCAGGGACAAAATTTATGCCTTCTTTTCATCTTTGGGAAACTAGATCATGGGACTGGACTTGGGACATATGTACTTCCAAAAAACAACTTTTGATGAAAAAGACTAACATACCATGATTCATTTTGCATAATTCACTTTGTTCATTTAAACTCTAACCTAAGTTGGCTGAATGACAGTATCCACATTTTGTTAATAGAGATATAGTGACATAGCCTTTTCCAGTGTCATAATACTTTTGTGTAAAGAAAAGGAAAAGAAGAGATGGAGAACGAGGAAAGTAAAAAGTAGGCATATGAAGATTAATGAATAGTTTTCAATAAATAATCATACTTTTAAAAATAATTAAAATATTTAATTTTATTAACAATGCATACATTTTAAGACATTATTTAACCAAAGTGAATGTCCCAAGTTTAAAAAGCATTAAGCAATAACCACACACAAGATGAAAACAGTGTAAATTATACAATAAATAATTAAAGATTGATATGTCATCTATTTTGTAAATTAGTACAAGTTATAGTAAATAATTAACCATGTAGTAACTAGTAGGTCAATGTTAAATTATATAACAAATAAAATAATATACAGAAACAAGAGGTTGAGTATAAATATTAAAACATTTGGGATACAAGACACCATACTAAGTGAGTAGTTTGTAGCAGTCCAAGCTTACATCGGGGTAGAAGAAAAATATCAAATAAACAATCTAGCCTTACACCTTTTGAAACATAAGGAGCAACAAATAAATGTTGTTTGTTGAAGGAAGAAAATAATATAAATTAGATAAACTCAAAAAGCAATACAAATAGTCATTGAAACTAGAGCTGTTTCCTAGAAAGTATAAACTAGGTGGACAACCCTTTCCTGTGACTTACAGTGACTACAAAGACAAAACTTTATAATAAAATTATAAACGAGAAGGGAGAAACTACAACAGAAAGTACAAAAATAGTACAAAGAATAAAGATTTTAAGAGGCTATTAAGAAAAATGTGATGATACTAAATTGAACAAGTAAGAAAAAGATGGGTGTCATTTTAGAAACCCACAGCTTCCCAAGATTAAATCAAGAGAAAGGTATACAACCAAATAGAACAATTACAAGCAAGATATTTAAAATAGCTAGAGTCCAGACTCAAACTATGAGACACTCAACTGGAATAAAGTTTAATACTTTAATCTGTCTGCCAAAAAGGCCCCACACTGGCCAGTCAAGGTCATCTCCCAAAGGAAATGAAACCCTCCCAAGGTCATGAGGAAGATTATATAGGGAAGAGATAGGGAGGTTCCAGCTTTCTGATGATCTTTAAAATGATTGACTATTGTCTAACTTATCTTCCTACTGTTCCCTTGTCCTTCCATGATAGGCTACCACATATGGCCAGGTAGCTTGGGGGTAATATAAATGTAAATAGGCTTGTGAAGATCTACACCATGTGGTTCTCCCGGCTCAGAACCCAAGAAGCCTGCCATCTGACCTTTATAAAATGGCAAGTTTCTTCTTGTTCAGAACACAGGTCTGCCAAAAATAATAATTCATACCTTGTAAGATAGATACAGACTTGCTACAACAATATATGAAATAATAAAAGTAACTATGAGTATTCATTCTGGGTCAGACTCAGTGACAATTTCTATTATTGCTATGAATCCTAGTAATGACTTTCTGTTAGAGCCTCTATTATCTCTTTCACATCCATATAAAAACTGAGATAAACAGCGACCAGAGAGATAGCACAGTGGTAGGGCATTTGCCTTGCACGGGCTGACCCAGGACGGACCTAGATTCGATCCTGGGCATCCCATATTGTCCCACAACCAGAAGTGATTATTGAGTGCATTTCTGAGTAATCCCTGAGTGTCACAGGTGCGACCCAAAAGAAAAACAAACAAAAAACTGAGATAAACAGTCTAATTCTCATTGTGGATATAGGATTTGACTGATTTATATTTAATTGTCCAGATTTTATTTCCACTTATGTTATGGTTTCTTTTCTTTCTTTCTTTCTTTCTTTCTTTCTTTCTTTCTTTCTTTCTTTCTTTCTTTCTTTCTTTCTTTCTTTCTTTCTTTCTTTCTTTCTTTCTTTCTTTCTTTCTTTCTTTCTTTCTTTCTTTCTTTCTTTCTTTCTTTCTTTCTTTCTTTCTTTCTTTCTTTCTTCCTTCCTTCCTTCCTTCCTTCCTTCCTTTCTTTTCTTTCTTTCTTTCTTCTTTCCTCATTAAGAAAATGTAAATTCATACCATAATGAAACAGCTTCTCATATCTCATGAGATCATCAGTGATAATGATCTTGTATAAAGGGACCAGAAAAAAAATCAAGTCAAAGAATTTTTGAAGAAGATTTTATAGTAAAAACTGTGCTTCTGTAATGAACATGTGTGCTTCGTGCTTCTGGTCAGAACTAATAAAAAGGAGAAATTTATTAAATTAATATCAAATAAATATAATTTTTGTTAAGTTATTAATAACCTAATTTGTTTAAAAACAATTAGTACATTTTCATTATTTCTCATTATACAATATATTTGACTTTATATCATCCATTTTTGGTAAAGATGTAAAAATTAAATTTTCTTTTGATATGCAATTTTAAAATTGACTCAGTTAAGTGAATTTTTGTCTGTAATTGAATTTTAAAGTATAAGGGAATATTGATAGGGAAAATTTGAACAATGGAAAATGCTACCAGGCATATTTTTCTTACAATTAACTTTTCTTTTATTTTGTTTTTATTGAGTTTACTTTGCTGAGCAAACCATTTTGATTAAATTTGGTTTTAAACAATAGAATTAACTCTACCATTGTGTCAGGTCTGATGGAGTGAATCTAAAATATTGATATTTATTATTTTTACAGCTTAGATAAATACAAATTTTTCTTCAAATACATAGTGACTTTTGAATATGACTGAAAATGCATATTTTATTTCTAAATAAATGGTTATTAAAAACTAATTAAATTATAGCTTGATTTTTGCAAATATCACACATATATATGTAATTTAAGTGAATTTAATGTCAGTCTAGTTTCCAAAGATTTCGTATTATGAAGTATGTGCTATAAGATAGCCACTTATTTCAATATTAAGTGGATATACTCAATATTTAGACAAAACATTATTATTTAAATTTTAACTTTAAGTAACCAGGCATATCTTAAGTAAATAAGCAGTGAGACTAAAATATCCTGCTACTTAGTTAACCCTGGTTTTTCTCCCTTAAGACTATAACTTTAGTGAGTCTAGATTTATTCTTTAGTAATGATCTACATTATGATATTCTAAATTCTAAATTATTGATATCCTAAATGATCTTCTAAATTCCACATTTATTATTTTTGTTAGAAAAGAATTCTTTGCTCTTTGAAATGAAAAACAAAAATATAAAGTATTTTTCAAATTTTAACTTTTTCTCCAAATATCTCCCAGTGGCATAGCATAATTTGTTGTTAAGATAATCACTTGGGTTTATATATTGATGACCAAACAAAAATTTTTGCAGACTTTAGTTATTATATCTGATTATATCTTCTCTCTTGACAGCATGTTTTTTATTGGAACAAATACAACAGATATCATGTCTATAAAGAGAAACAATTTTATATTTTTCCATAATCCTAATTTCCTCTCTTCTGAAGAACAATGTTCTCTGCTTCTTCACTGTCATCCATAAATATTTTTTGGGTCATTACCATTAGATTTTTCTACTCTGCCCTCTAATATTGACACTCTTAGAATTAAATTTGGGTGCCTTCTTTTCTCTTTGTTTACTCTCTTTAATTGTTGAATAGTTTCTCTAAAATCTTCCTAGCGGCAAATTAGGTAAATAAAAATTCATATATTTGCTTCTTTGAAAGCAACCAATGGAATACAATGGAATCAAATGTGAAAAGGACACAATATTTTTCCTCTCACAGTTTATTAAGTTAATGGGCTGATAAATCTCAAAGAAATAATTTCAAACAAATATTAAAATTATTGCTGTTTTATTTCATATTTCATGCTATTGTTAAGACAGTTGCTTTAGATTTTTTTATTTTTATGCATGATATGACCTCTTTGTGAGATGCAAACAACTCTTCATAGTTTCTAGTTTAAAATACTAAATAATAGTCTTGATTTGTACCTTATTATCCAAGCAGTATACCGTATATACTGTATACTATTCCAGACACTAATTTATTTTCATAACCTGAAATTATACTGTATATTTTTATGTTTTAAATTTTATTTTTTTCTTTCTTCTGTTTATATGCCTCACTATTTTGTTTTAAACTCTCACCCACTGAATATTATAACATATATAATAAAGTTCTGAGTATCATGCACCTCCTACTTCTTATCTCTTAGCTTGTTTGGGAAATTCTTTCTTTAGATTATTCTCTTCTGGTTCTAAACTCAGAAATCACTCCTGGCTTGGGGACCAGATAAAATGCTGGGGATCAAACCAAGGTTCTTTCTGGATCAGCAGCTCCCAAGGTAAAAGCCCTACCGCTGAGCTATTGCTCTGGTTCCTATAGCTTATTTTCTCAATTTGGAAGTGATTTTTTAATTTTGCCATTGAAATCAGCTAATAGATTTTGTATTTTAATTGTTTTTAAAAATAATTTTACTATTTCTCCCTATTTCTTGATTCATAAAAGCAATGTCATATCTTAGCACTCTGGAGATAATAATAGTACTGAGTCTATTTTCTGGGAGCTGGAGGAGTAGTTCAAAAATTCACAGTCAGGACTGGAGAGATAGCATGGAGGTAAGGCATTTGCCTTTCATGGAGA
>PVKC010008577.1:0-27795 GCA_004027635.1 Crocidura indochinensis
TCTTTCTTTCTTTCTTTCTTTCTTTCTTTCTTTCTTTCTTTCTTTCTTTCTTTCTTTCTTTCTTTCCTTCTTTCTTTTTTCTAACTTCCTTCCTTCCTCCTTTCTTCCTTCCTTCCTTTCTTTTTTATTTCTTTTTCTTTTTCTTTCTTCCCTTTCAGTTTTTTAATTCACAGGATTCTTTGCCTTGAGAATACCCTCTATCTTTCTTCAACTTTCCTCCATCATACCTTTTTCCTTGCAGTATTCCAGATAGCTGGTGTAGGTTTATCATACACATGCTTATGTGGATTTTTATCACATAATGTTTTTAATTAATGATCAATACATAGATATATAAACATATATTTAACTGCCTTTTTCAAAGTCAAAAATACTACTGTTTTCATTGAGGAATTTCTATGTTAAGGTTTATATGTTCTAATTTATACCTCTCACTCACGAGCAACTTTGTCACTATGGAGTTTAATTAAAGGGATGGGGAAAAATTAGAAAAGAAATAAAAATTCTTAAATATTTGAAATATACTATCCCAACTTGATAGTAGAGCCCTCTTTTAGGGAAGCAATTGAAAGGATTGAGGTTAAATGACAGCAGCAGGTCCAGTAATAATTGGTACAGTACAAGTCCTATGTTAACCAGGGAGACTATAGAGACTGAATGGTCTAGGAAATTGAAGATTGTATAAGGGTGTCTAGAGCTGTGCCAGCTAGCTGTAGTATGGATTCTACTTGCAGCATTGATTCTTTCCCAATCCTGAGAGGAAGGACTAGGCTCCCTTCAGTACTCTCCTACAGAGAGTGAGACTCCTAAGCCCTTCCTATTGTTGTTCTGACCTCATGTGCACATTAGCCAAGCCTGGGGAACCCTGACGTGACAGAGGGAATTCTGTCCTCAGAAGAATAGAGAGGACCATTTATTAATCAAGGCCTGATTGATTCAGAACTGCAGAACTCAACCAGTTAATCGTCTCATTAAGAGCTAAGGTAGCATGAGATATCACCTCTTCTTATAGGTAGGGTCTACAGTCTTTGGTCAGCCTGAAGAAGTTACAGAAGATGGATCTTCGCCTGCACTCCCCATTTATGATTTCGAAGGGGGTGAAATCTCTAGGGAAAATGTAAAACAAGAAGATCAGCAGGAATGATCCAGGGTAATAAGGGCAAGAAGGGCCATGAGACCTCAGCTAGATAAAGTCATTGGCATCACTTGGAAATTACACTATGCCTATCTATGCCTATCTATCCCGGAGGTTGGGAAAGATTGTGGCTTGCCTGGTTAAGGTTAAAAGATTAGCACCAGGTATAGGAGGCATTTCTGTTGAACCCAGTGCAGGGAGGGGAACAATGTTATTGTCCTCTCCAGTCTAACAGCTATTAGGACAGGGGATCCTTCTTTCAGCAGGAACTCTGCCTTTTATTGCAGTCGAGAGTCAGATCTAAAATCAAAAGAATCCCCCTGAGATTCAACTTATTCAGAACCCAGAACCAGGGCAGAATGCAGAATCCTTATGTTCCTGCTGACGGTGGTGACTGCAAGATGATTGGCAAGAATGAACACCCAATTTGCTTGTGGAATATATGTAAACTCTTGTCCAGACTGAGAATGGAGGGATACGAGAGTAAAACTGTTCCCCCCAGAGATCCCTCCTCTAAACCTTGACTTATGTGATTTGTTTGGGGTTTCTGATCTCTTGCTACTGAGGTGTAAGTATTATGAAAAGAAATGGGTGCAAACCCATGGGTGTGAGTCTTGGGAGAGGGAAGTGGCCTGAGAACACTCTTATTTTATTCTTTTCTAGAAGGGAGCTTCTGAAAATGTGGGGAAGAAGTGTGCTTTCTCTGCAGGGTATGGGAGTGCATCAGGAAAGCAAGCTGGCAGCATGCAAGCTTCAAGATCAAATTACAGAGGAATTCAGATCCTGAGGCAAAAGCTGGAGGTCTCAGGAAAAGTTAAATGAGTGATGTTGAGAGAACCCTCTTGGCCAAAGTAGAATCAGTAGGGCTTTGAAATGCATCAATACTTACTCCGTGGCCAGAGAGATAGCATGGAGGTGAGGTGTTTGTCTTGTATGCAGGAGGACGGTGGTTCAAATCCCGGCATCCCATATGGTCCCCTATGCCTGCCAGGGGTGATTTCTGAGCATAGAGCCAGGAGTAACCCCTGAGCGACAGGAATCATGGTTTGAGCCGTGATTCAATGCCTTCCCATTGGTTGACTTCCATTTTCTCATCCCCGATGGGACCCCTACTCATACTTACCCTGATTTGTAACCCTTGGCCCAGCATATTAAATATATTAGTGCATTATGTTAAGGCTAGTATCAATATGGTCCAACTTCTGGTCTTAAGGCAGCACTATCAATCTCTAAGTGGAAGAACCCTATGAGTGTGGTCAAAATTGAAGGGGGGAATGTTAAAAACTAGAAGGAAATGTAAACTTGGAACTAACTGCTGTTTTGCATCCATACCCCTGGCTTTGTTTTTGACATAAAGACTCCCATGACAGGCTTCAGATATGTGGCAGAAGGTAAGAGGCCAGAAGAACCAATTCCAGGAATTTTGAGAGCACATACTAAAACAGTTAGGTAAACTAGCAATATCCGGAGGCTTGTGGGGGATAATTTTTAGCAGCATTCCAACGTCATGGGTGCCCAACATGTACACAAGCACCTCCTTTACTACTTTAGCTGATGCAAACTCCAAAGCTCTATAAACCACAATATTTCATACTATATTTAGCCCTAAAAGGAAACATTCTAGACAACAGCTAATCCAGTTAAAGGTTAACTCTGATGGTTTGAAGCCTTTGTAACCCAATCAAAGGAACCTGAGAACTCAGTAAGGGGTCTTTGCCTAATTAGGGGTGACCCCAACATTCTGGCAATAAACTCCTATGTCTTATTGCACTGCTGTTTGTCTCCACTCTACTCTGTGGAAGAGACCTCAGATCCAGATCTAACACTGACACTTTGCTAGGCAAGTCAGGATATTCGAACAAGAAACTGAAGTTGGTGTGTCATCTCCCAAGAAGGTGACATGATTGCCCTGTATCTGGAACATAAAGATTACTTGGGATCATCATAATTGGGGTCAATCCAGCATGAAAAATACTCATGCCTCAAAAACTGTTAGAAGCTTTTCTTTTTTTTTTTTTTTTTTTTTGTAGAATCAAATGTACACTGAAGTGCTTTCAGCTTAAAAAAATAAAAAAGGAAACAGAAAGTAATGGAAAAGAAACCTAAAAGGTTTTGTACAGTTCAACTTCCTTCTAACTCCAGGAGGGTTGTGGAGTGGAGAAACTAAATTTCAAACAGATTTAGTCCCACTTGAAAACTTCCTGGGATCTGGAATCTCTTTCTTCAAAGCATCCATTCTTCAAATTGCAGTTTTCATCTTTTCTTGAAGTGTCAATTGTAACGAGACTTTATTATCCATTCCCAGTTGCAGCTATCTGCAGGTGAGCGTCAACTCTTCTCCAGAGTCAAGAAGAAAGTCATTGGATTGTTTTGTCTCCAGACCAAATGGACAGAGGAAAGGGTTATTTTGTGTGGGTTGTCCTAATCAATTTTCAAATAAAGAGAGCATAATGTCTGTGTATACTTTTTAAAGTGGGGAGTGTCATTAAAAGATTCTAATCTCCTAAAAATTTAACTGGATGTTGCTTGCTTTCTCTTTTTGTCTTATTCCCTGCCCTCTTTTTGTTGTCAGAAATCGACATGCATTTTCTGTGCAGTATTGGTCTTTCCATTTTATCTACTATTTTGTTAGGGAAATTTTCTGTTAGAAGCTTCCTTGACTTCTACTTGCAGAAACTACTTGCCACCACCACCTCTATGAAAGGGAACTATATATTTTGATTTAATCAAAACCTACCAGGGAGTATCTCTCATGGTTTGTGTCACTGTGGTTAGCAGGATACATGGCACAAATAGGAAGAAATTTACAGATATCATATTTGGTTTAAAAGAATGGATGTTTTTTGAGTAATCTCCATATTGTTTCCCAGAAAGGCTGGACTAGATGGAATTCCCACCAGCAGTGGATGAGAGTTCCTTTCTTCCCACATCCCCACCAGCACTGATTGATTGTTCTTGTCCTTTGTGATGTGTGTCAGTCTCTGTGGCACGAGATGATACCTCATTGTTGTTTTGATTGCCATCTCCCTGATGATTAGTGATGTGGAGCATTTTTCATATGCCCTTTGGCTATTTGTATTTCTTCTTTGAGCAACTGTTTGTTCAATTCTTCTCTTCATTTTTTGATGGGGTAAGATATATTTTTTCTTGTTAATTTCTGTCAGTACCTTGTATCTCTTAGATATTAGCCCTTTATCTGATGAGTACTGGGTGAATAGTTTGTCCCATTCCATGGGGTTCTTTGTATCCTACTCACTATTTTCTTTCAGGTGCAGAAATGTCTGAGCTTATTATAGCCACCCCCTCCCTTTTTTTAAATCTCTGCTTCCACTTATTTGGAGTTCCTCCTTCAAGATGTTTTTAGCTTCAATGTCATGAAGTGTTTTACCTATGTGCTTTATCTATATATCTATGGTTCTGGGTTTGATATCAAGATCTTTAATCCAGTTAACTTTGTTAGATGTGTATGGTGTTAGATGGAGGTCCGAGTTCACTTCCTTGCATGTGGCTGGCCAGTTGTCCCAACACCACTTGTTAAAGAGGCTTTCCTTGCTCCATTTTGCGTTTCTTGCCCCTTTATCAAAGATTAGTTGATTGTCTGGGAAAAATTCTCTGAATGTTCGATTCTATTTAATTGATCTGATTGTCTTTATTACAATACTATGCTATTTTAGTGACTATTCCTTTGAATTTCCATATGATCCAGCTTTACCACTCCTAGGGATATACTCCAAGAATACAAAAACACAATACAAAAATGCCTTCTGCATGATGACATTCATTGCAGTGCTATTTACAATAGACAGAATCTGGAAACAATCCAGATGCACAACAACAGATGAGTGACTAAAGAAACTGGTGCATATACACAATGGAATACTATGAAGTTGTAAGGAAAAATGAAGTCATGAACTTTTCCTACACATGAATGGACATGGATACTATTATGCTGAATGAAATAAGTCAGAGGGAGAGATTTAGTCACAAATTAGTCTTACTCATCTTGGGATCTTAATTGGATGCCACTAAACTATTTAACCCACAATATTCGACACTTTGTATGAGATTGACAGCAGTGAGGAAGATATCTGTGAACTCAGTGATGATAACAATGTCTATGCTGAGACCCTCACATCTTATACAGCTGAAGCTCTGTTTGGACATACAGATGAGGAGGAGGAATCCAGTTTTAAAGGATTTTAACCTTTGTGATTTAGCTTGCTTACCTATTAAGCTTTGGTTTTCTGCACTTTATTTAAAAGTTTAAAGTTATTGTTGCTAGTATACAGTTTTTCTTTAGCAATAAATATTGAAAAGCATTTAACCTACTGATTCTTCAATTATTGTCATTGTTTTGAGTATATATTTTTATTTTTGAAATTTACTAGTGGCAGCTGCATTTTCTGTCTCGGCTTATACTAGAGTCACTAAGTTTTCCTAGTTCTTAGGGTAAAATTGGGGGGGGGGTCAGCTTATATAGGTCGGCTTATACTCAAATATATGTGGTAAATGTTGATTGAAACAGACATTTGTAATGTGTGTTTCTAAGCTCTAGAAGTTTAGTATATGGGGAAGAGCCATGAGTTAGAGGAAGGAAAAGACTTTGCCATGGAAATTGACATACAATTTTCAGGCTATATGTTCTTTATGGAAAATCTTTACTTCAGCAGTTCTGAAAATAACTGTAAACAATATGTAAATGCTCCATTAAAATATATAATATCAGGGACTGATCTGGACTTGACCAGGCAGGCTTAATTTTCTAACTCTTGATCTAGGGTACAGAGATCGCAATCTGTGCCTTCTGATGCCATGGCATACATAAACTTTTAGGGGAGCTCAGCCCACCAAATGTATCCTCAAATTTTCCTGGTGGGGAAAACTAAAATAACTCCCACAGGGATCCTCGAAAAGCCTGCTGTGGACACCTTTTTCTCTGCGTGGATGGCTGAGGAATTTCCAAAGAGATGCTTAACATTACATTTTCGGTCATTATTTGGCTATTTCTCCTCTGTAAATCTCAGGCATAATTGTGGCCTCTATCAAATAATTTGGCTCAGAAATTCCAGCACCAAAGATTACTTGAGACCCCTTTTCTGGATATAATTAGCCCTAAAAACAAAGACAATGGTTTTTCTCTTTTTCAAATATGTCCTTGTAGCTGCAATCTCTGGATATCAAGGGCGAATGCATATCCTATACAATTGGCTCTCCTTTAGAAATAGGGAAACACATTTTAGGGGATTTGGCTCCTTCCTTTACTTGACCTCTAAAACTAAATAGAGTCCAGCCCAGTAAAGATCAAGTGCCTAGATATTTCCTACTTTCTCCTAATCCCGATTTTGCATTTGAAGTAAGCTTGCTAAGAGCTGCCTTGAGTTGTAACCATCTCCTTTGTAACTTAGAATTTTTACAGTCACACCCATAGCATAAGTATTGTTACTGTTGTACTTTGCTTTGTGATCATAACTATTCTTCTCTATACTTATGGCTGGTTTTACCCCTATAAATCTCCTTGCCTAAAGATTAAACTTGTTGCACTTTTGCCAGAAGATGTGCTGACCCCACATACTCTGTGTGTGATATAGTTATTTCATATTTCATATTCTAACGCTCATGTTCCCACTTTTCTAACGTGAAGGTTTTGCTCCCCACTAGAGATGCTGAGACGCAAAATGCCTGCAGCATTCTGATCTTTTCTTCATGGTGTATCCAATAAATTGCTCCAATGTGACATTAAGGACCATTTGTTCAAAATAAACAATTACTCCATTTGCTTACAAATTAAAATCCTTTGAGAGAAAGCAAAATTTATAATTTCTTATTAGTTGCAAACTCTTTATTATCAATCTGATGCCTGAAATTTACTCATCTAAAATATGCCCTATTAAAAAGAAGATCAAACTACTGGGGTTAGAGTGATTGGTTAGTGGATAGGGCACTTAATTTGCATGTGGCTAACCACATATATTTTCCTTAGCTTCAATAGAAGTATTCCCTAACAGAACCAGGAATAAGACCTATGTACCACTAGGTATGTCTCACAATGCCCCAAACAAAAGGTTAAAATTATTGATGCTTTAAAACCATTTTCTGAAGAGGATGAAACAAAAAAATGATAGACTCATCTGAACTGTAGGAAATGGTAGATATGTCAATATTTAAGAAGTAAAAAAATAGGAGCCGGGCGGTGGCGTTGGAGGTAAGGTGCCTGCGCTAACTTAGGACAGACCGCGGTTCGATCCCCCGGTTCCCCATATGGTCCCCCGTGCCTGCCAGGAGCGACTTCTGAGCGAGTAGCCAGGAGTAACCCCTGAGCATCACTGGGTGTGGCCCAAAAACCAAAAAAAAAAAGACAGGAAAAAACTATTTAGACAAGAAAATACTTAGTATTAAATCTAAAAGTTGATCCAGTTTTTCTTAAAAAACTAATAGTTTTTTCAGTGTAATTATCTCCAATTATATAAGGGTCTATGAGTTTTGTTTTGCAAGACTGGTGGGTGGGTCAAGGATTAATTTTAAATATGTATCATGTGAACAAAACGTTAATTCTCAAAAGACTCTAATATTTGGTGCCACTTTACTCCTTGATATAAGAGTATATAGAAAGTACTGTTCTCATTAAAATGTGGTAAAATTGATGCAGAAACCCCTCTGGGTCCAGAGAGATAGTACAGTGAGTAGGACCCTCAACTTACATGGAACCAATGATCTGGGTTCAACCAACAGCACTAGATATAGTCTCCTAACACCTGCCATGAGTGATCCCTGAGCACAGAACCAGGAGCAGTTTTGAACAGCACTGTTTTAGTCCCACAAAACAACAAACTATTTCTTCTCAAATATAAGTTAGAGAAATGACTACACTATCATGACAATGTTAATGAGTGAGAAAAGTAGAGTACCTGTCTCCAGTATAAGCAGGGAAGGGGTTGGGAAGGTGGGAGATGGGGTGCATTGATGGTGGGAAGTGGCACTGATGAAAGGGGGGTGTTCTTTTTATGACTGAAACCCAATTACAATCACATATGTAATAATAGTGCTTAAATAAAGAAAAACAATTACATGATGTTAGCTGGGGGTCTAAGTTCAATTTTTTGCAAGTGACTAGTCAGTTTGGCCCAACACCACATGCTGAAGAGTCTTTTTTTGCTCCATTTAGGATTTCTTGCTCCTTTATAAAAATTAGGTGATGGTATGTCTGGATAATATTCTCTGAGTATTCAAGCCTATTCCACTGATCTGAGGGTCTGTCTTTATTCCAATACCATGCTGTTTTGATAACTATTGCTTTGTAGTGCAGTTTAAAGTTGGGGAAAGTAATTTCTTCCATATATTTTTCCCAAAAATTGTTTTAGTTATTGTAGAGTGTTATTGTTCCAAATGAATTTCAAAAGTGCCTGATCCACTTCTTTGAAGAATGTCATGGATATCTTTAGAGGGATCGCATTAAATTTGTGCAATGCTTTGGGGAGTATTGCCATTTTAATGATGTTAATCATGCCAATTCATGGTCAGGGTATGTGATTCCATTTCTGTGTTGGAGAAGAGTTTTATAGTTTTCTTTGTATAGGTCCTTCACAAATTTTAAGTATTTTAATGAGACCAGGTAGTGCTGGGATCAAAATGGAGGATTGAAAATGAAATCACAGAAATAAACTTAGTAGCTTGAATATAGCAAAGAAAGAAGTACTGAACTAGAAAAAAAACTCAGAATTATAGTTAAATAGGTAGAAATTTAAATTTTAAATTACAAAACAGGATATAATAAGAACACATATAATAGGAGTTCCAGAAGTAGAAAATAAGCAGCAATGTAATATTTTTAAACCAAACAATGATTTGATATTTTTCTGAATTAAAATGTATCATTCCCCTGCTTGCTGTGTCTCTCAGTCCCATTAAACTAAATAGATTGAAAGAATATCTGGAAATTATGTATCATAGCAATGTTCCAGCAGAGAGGGTGGGTGGAGTAAACTGAATGCCCGAAAGATAATACAAGATATGGAGTGTTCTCCTGCTATGCATAGAGAGGGAGATTAAGTCAGTGCCAAGAATAATGTGTACCTTTCTCTTCTCAGGATCAGAAATTTGTTTTTTAAAAATTCAGACCTGGGGCCCGAGAAACAGCATTGTAGGAGGGTGTTTGTCTTGTATACGGCCAATCCAGGACTAACTGGGTTCAATCCCTGGCATCCCATATGGTCTTCTGAGCCTGTCAGGATCGATTTCTGAGCACAGTCAGGAGTAACCCCTCAGTGTGTCCAAAATAAAAAAATAAATAAAGACTTGTCTAATGTGGTTCAACTACTGCCTTCTCAGGTAGGGGAGCTGTGTTATATATTCACTCTTATGACTAAAAGGAATGACAAAAATATCAGAATTTGTATATTCCAGAAATCCTTTCTCCTAGAAATTAATAGGCATTTTTAAAAGTACCCAATATGATTTAACTCCATCTCAGTGTACCTTCTCCCTGATGTTCTACAAGTACAAAAATTCTGGACCTGGTAAATGTCTTCTTTTGGACTTTCAGGGTTTTTTTTTTTGTTGTTGTTGTTCGATTGCTAGTGTATGTGTGTGTGTGTGTGTGTGTGTGTGTGTGTGTGTGTGTGAATGTTGTGATGCCTGCTTCTCTTTGGTGTTAACTATTCATCACATCTGCACAGGCATTCCAGACTTACTTGTCCTCATGAGAGACTTATAGTATTTATACTTTATTTAATAATTAAAACGAGAATTTTGGTTTGGTCCTCAACCAAAGCACATGAGCTACAAATATCAAATCCAACAATCCTAGTTACAGTAAAAGTTCAGCATACATCAGTTCATTACTTCTCACATGTAGAGTAAAATATACTTAACTTAATCTGAGAATCATGTATGCACATTTGCCAGATTTAAGTGTGTTCCACAGAGTCTGATGGGTAATGAGTGTTTGTAGCTGACACTTTCCAAACAGGGAAGATACTACTGAACAAAATTACTGGTTTTGAACATCTACTAAATCTAACTAGAGAATCCAGGAAATTAAAGATTCATTAAAAATTACACTTTATTAAATTATGTTTATTAATGTGCTATTGGTTAGTGACCCACATTTCCAATCTTTGAACTGTACAGTTATCTTGACCTATAAAAACTATAATAAAAGTCCCATTTACCTACCTTAAATTTCTTAGCATCAAATATGCTCAGGTATCTATTTTTATATTAAAGTCTATGTTGCTTGATATAGCTATTCCTGATATTTTTGCTCATTTAGAATAGTCTTTGCTGAATAAATAAAACCTGTAGCTATTGGAAAAGGAGTTTTGTTATTTAAGTATGCATGGAAGAGCATATTTGAACATATGAATGTTATATATAACAAGTCCAAAGTTAAGTTCATAAATAATAAAAGAAAGCATTTCTATTAAGAGTAAACACACACATATGTTGTGCTGGAGCAATAGTACAACTGAAAGAATGCTTGCTTGCATGTGACTGATCCAGGTTTTATCTCTAGCATTTCATATGGTCTCTGAGCTCTGTAAGGCAGAGCCAGAAGTAACCACTGAGCATCACCAGATTTGGCCCCTAACTTAAAAAATACCCCCCAAAACACCTACTTAATTATCACTATAATTTAATATAATACCAAAAGTTCTATCTCAAAAATTCAGGCAATTAAAAAATGTATCAGAAATGGAAAGTAGTAAAGTGGTTTCCATTTAATAGGCAGAAATTCCTAGAGATCTATTCCTAGAGATCTAACAACAAAAATTTAAAAGCATAGATGATTAATGAACTCAATAATTTAGCAATATTGTCTGATATAAACTAACCTCAATAATCAGTAATATAACCTTAATAAAAATGTCTGTATTTGGCCACTCCATAGACTTTATTAATTCTCAAAAGATGAAGATTCTCAAGCAGTGAAAAATGATAGGTACATCGGCCATGAAGCTGAAGCTAGCAGTTAGATGAAGAAAGGTGGACAAAGTTCCTCCCCTGCCACTGTCACATCAGCTGCACCCACGACCCATAATCACTCTTTCATCTGTGACCCATTTCACTACTATAGTAATTTATAGTTCTCTGCAAGGGCACCAATCTGAACCAAACTCTATGTATGCTGGTATTTGGGTTGACATTACAAGAACATTTTTGGAGTGAGTGCACACAGCCTCTCACCTTGTTTTTTTCTACATTTGGAGGGCCTGCAGTCAAAAACATGCCCCACAAGAGCCGTAGTATCACCTATAATGCTTGGAATTCTGTATGTGGTTGCTTAAATATTCCTAAATTTTTTTGGAGGGGCAAGCAGGGCTGTGCTCAGGGGTTACTCCTAGATCTATGCCTGGGATAATTTCTGAAGGGGCTACCTACAGGTGTTGGGCCAAGCCAAGAAGGGTCTCAAACTCCCCAACCCCCAATTCTAGGAAAATATATTTTATATTTAAGCAACACATCTACACTACAGTCCACTGCATCTTCTGCATCCTTGATTTCATATGCCATCTTCTGCTCTAGAGACCTCAGTTTCATTCTCTGTATCATGCTTACTAATAAATCCAAAATAAAATAATTTTAAGATTGAGCAGTTGTTGATGAATGTTGCCATTTCAAAGCCCCCTGTTTACCTTTCTGTCAATTTCTCTGTCATAGTTCTAAATGTCCAATTGTTTTATTTTAAAACAATTTTTTTTTGGTTTTTGGGCCACACCCAGTGACGCTCAGGGGTTACTCCTGGCTATGCGCTCAGAAGTCGCTCCTGGCAGGCACAGGGGACCATATGGGAACCGGGGGATCAAACCGTGGTCCGTCCTAGGCAAGGCAGCAGGCACCTTACCTCCTGCACCACCTCCCGGCTCCCTAAAACAATTTTTAAAAAGGAATCACAAATCACCTCCCTCTTGCCACATCATCGGTGTTTCACAAAATATACACAGAAACCAAAATCCAAACCCAAAACCCCGAGGCAAAGACATTCGATTGTTAAGTTAGAATTTAGAGGTCTAAGTCAATTTTATTTAGGCCTATTGGCTTTCCCCCCAATACTTCCTGCTTCTGGGATTTGATAGGTCTCTGTTACCCATGGGCTCAATTTTCCTGTCTACGCCTTACACTAATTAAGAAAAGAAATACAAAATTGTTCTTTAGTGTTAAATTTTTAGATTTATGGATTCAATAAAAAAAAAAATAGTGCCTTTTCAATTTTCCAGGCTCATACTGATTTATATTGGTTTTTCTGGCACAAAATTAGATTAAAATTTTTTTTTTATTGAGTCTTGTCTGAAATACTTAAACTTGAAGGGAGCCTTCAAGAGAGAAAATTCATTTCCTCAATACTTTCATTCAATTTCATTTTGGGAAAAACAAAATGTGTAAGCATTGGCTGGACTATGACTTTTATATCTGGGCATATCTTAGACTATTGAGCCCACTGGAGAAGAAAGTACTTTATCCCATTAAAAAAAAACTTAGCAAGACCTCGAGAGATAGCTTAACTAGTAGGGCATTTGCTTCGCACATGCCGGGTTGGATCCTGGTATCCCATATGGTCCCCAGAGTGATTTCTGAGATCCAGGAGTAACTCCAAAGAATAACTGGGTGTGGCCTCAGAACTAAAATAAATAAAAAGAAATGTACTTAAATAAAATCTCATGAAGGCAGGGTGTGTGTGTCAGCAGCTTCCACCCACCTTTATATTGCCAGAAGCTCCAGTAGCCATACCCACATTATAGATGCCATCATGTAAATTCATAGACCCTGATTCATGACTAATCTCACATGCCAGTCAATCTGATAAAATTCACAGATACACTGGTCTCTTGGCTGAAATCTCTGAACACTCAGGTAGTGGGAAGATTGAATCATTGCTAATGTCCCAGTCCTGTTCTAATAGTTACTGCCATACTTATGGCCCTACCTTACTTCTTTATTATTTATATCCACAGAGATGCCAAATAGACTAAAATTCCAGGTGTGTAGTTTTTGGAATTAAAAACCCTGGGTTCACCTCAGAATGGGGGTGGACAGCTTCCTCTCAACTCCACATACATACAATGCTCTGTACTGCTGGGAGCCCTAGGAGCCACACTGTATCCCCACAGGCACTGGAAGGCTAGTAGAAGCATATCAATTAGATGGAAAAGTAGCATAGTACACTCAATAAAAAAATAAAAAAATACATACTAATAATAACATGGAAGTGTCAAGTGTCAAGGAACGAATAGCTAAGTATAAAAATAATACCAACCTCAGAAAGTGACTTAATGACCACATACTGAAGTATTTTTGATGATCCCCTTAGTTATTTAGTCGCAATAAGCAATATTAATTATTTTGTACCTACTAAAAGCACAGATATGGAGAGTGGATATAAAACTGGGTACCAGGGTGAATGAGTTCATAATGGTTGTGGAACTGGTGTCGAACATTGAAAGCCCCAAACAACTGTATAATTAACAATTTTGTAAACCCTATGTTTTATATTTATTTATATATAAATTCTATAAAAATCTCATTGGAGGGGCCGGGTGGTGGCGCTGGAGGTAAGGTGCCTGCCTTACCTGCACTAGCCTCGGATGGACCACAGTTTGATCCCCCGGTTCCCATATGGTCCCCTAAGCCAAGAGCGACTTCTGAGCGCATAGCCAGGAGTAACCCCTGAGCGTCACTGGATGTGGCCCAAAAACCAAAAAAAAAAAAAATCTCATTGGAAATGATATCTAATTACAAGGGGTATGTATTTTTCAGAATTTGAGTTGAATTTTTGAAAGAATTAAGAGATTTTTTTAAAAAAAGACTTGAATGTTGTTATAGCTCAAAATTCAAATTCCAGAGCTGCATTTCTATTGGTATTTATTCTCTGTATGATCATGATTTTCTGCATTTGAGTCTAGTAGAAGTCCATGAAATTATGGTGAACAGTGAATTAGGAGGACTACTTAATAGCCAGAGAACAATGCACTGAGGACACTTTATACTTTCCTGTTTAAATCCAAGGATTATTCTAAGTTTCACTTTTAGCATGATCAAATCCCTTAGATTTTGTCTTCCAGTTGCAAACTACCAGCAAAGTGTGGAATTAGTTTTACTTCTTTATAAGATGGTTGGCAACAGTGAATCATGCAGGGATGGTTATTTCCTTCCTGTGATTTTCCTGCAGAGAAGTGGTTGGTTATATAAAAAAATTTTAAAGAAGTAATTTTCAGGTATATCCTGAAATAATATCACCTCTGTTGGGTTGCCTAAGGTAATATAGGACAGTGACAAATGAGAGATTTGGACTAGCAATATGAATATATTAGAACTGTAACACTTGTTAGAATAGCTGCATATAAAAATAATCCTATAATTTTGATGGTCAAAAATATTAGACCCTGAAATAACAAATATCACACCAGGTCATCTCTGGAAATTCTTATTAATTTTTTATTTCACATAACTATTAAGGAAAAAAGTTGACCTAAAAAGCAGAGATTTTTATATTTATTATTTGCTTTTTCTATAGTGTTCCATCCTGAACCTCCAAAGGATACACTCCACAGTGGTACAATTCTCTCATCTAGAGGAGTGAAGATTAGATTTAAAATTTTTGTTAACAGGTTAGTTCTATATAGCACTTTGGAAATATAGGTGTGAACAGACTTTCAATATTGAAATATTGTCTATACATTTGTGTATTTATGCTATTAGTAAAAAAATTATAAGAAATATTAGTAAAATATTATTTAAAAATAAATTCCTGGGGCCCGGGAGATAGCATGGAGGTAAGGTGTTTGCCTTTCATGCAAAAGGTCATCAGTTGGAATCCCAATGCCCCATATGGTCCCCCGTGCCTGCCAGGAGCAATTTCTGAGCATGGAGCCAGGAGTAACCCCTGAGCACTGCCGGGTGTGACCCAAAAACCAAAAAAAAAAAAAGAGAGAGAGAAAAAAATAAATTCCTCCCGCCTGTATCCACAAACTACTGAGACAGGGACTGGCTGCACCCAGAAGACTCCACATGCCAGGACTTTCTGGGCTTTCTACTGGTATGTCGGGGGTAGGACAGCTAGCCACAGGACCCCTGGGCTGACCACTTAGTCCAGGGGACTGAAGCCCCCACCCCACTAGGCGGGTCTTCAGGGCCACACCTGGTTAATAGGGCCCTGGGGGGTGGGGAGGGAGAAATTCCTCCCATCTGGATCCACAAACTACTGAGACAGGGACTGGCTGCACCCAGAAGACTCCTCATGCCAGGACTTTCTGGGCTTTCTACTGGTATGTCGGGGGCTCTGGGCAGGACAGCTAGCCACAGGACCCCTGGGCTGACCACTTAGTCCAGGGGACTGAGGCCCCCCCACACCAGGCCGGTCTTAAGGGCCACGCCTGATTAATCAGGCCCTCGGGGGTGTGGAGGGAAAAATTCCTCCCATCTGATTTCGAAGGCCTCCCAATGGGTCCAATTTTGGTGTGTTGTGAGCTGCTCATTTTTTCTAAGGCTGTCTCTGGCAATATCTTTTTAGTCTACATGTCCAAAACTGTGCGGGGGCTATAGCCCCCATGCACACAGTATATGTTAATAATATATCCCATCCTTAAGTTATGTTTTGTGTATGTAGAATGTTCATCTGGTATTATGCCCTCTCGCACACCCCTGTAAAGCTCATTTTCACTTTTCAACTCTATCACCCCCAACCTTCAGTACCCCCCATTTACCCTTTTTAATTTCTGTTGTGCACATTCCTAATCACACACCAATGTGTTTCACTGGATTTTACAAACCCCAACTATTTCAGAAGACATAACATGTACACGTATGGCTTTGAATATTTTATATATATTTTCTTTGACAGCTAACCCTTACTCGTAAACAGTGAAGATTTTTCCCACTTTTTATCTTTTCTTCTCTTTGTGAACTTTTCAATAAGAAATATTCGGTGAAAGAGTCCCTCAGTTTAATTATTATGCTTAAACACGTCATGGGGAGTTTTATACATGTTCTTGCATCCCCTCATATGGGCCTATAAAGCCATGTGGCATTGTTCCTTGTTTGCATAGGCACATTAAAAAGGGAAATACCTACACTCAAATACATTCTTATCTAATAGAGATTGGAACTCCCAAATCTTGTAGTGCAATGGGACCTTACATCCTGATCATTGGCATAAGGACCTGGCACTGACCTCTCCATTCTCCATTCACCCCTGAACCACGAAAGCTACCTATGAAACTCCCAAGGCTTTTTACAACAACACCTGGAAGCAATCTTCTACCAGGGAAGACTCTACCGCTGCTCTGACATCGATCTACTCACAGGAGACTTCCCTTAACACTGAGAAGACTTAAGAACATCAACGACCTGCATACTGGACAGGGCTTTCTGCATTGCCCTTTAATTGTAAGGTGAAATGAGAGGATGCTCTGCACCATCCTAACTGCAATATAGGACATGCAGATTCCAGGATCTTTAATACAGAAACATGATACCAACAACAGAGTCAACGTGGAAAATAAAAGTGTGTTGGCAGTACAGACAATGACTTGGATTGGGTAATCTAGTGTGCCTGGAGCCTTTAGCTGGTCTTATGCCAGGAAACTTCAGGGGTTTGGTTCCCTTGTATTTAGGCCAAGGATTTTCCTATCCATGACCCCCATATTTTGGTGGGCAGATGCAAACAATTATTGCCACTCTAACGCTATTTTTGCTGTGCTCCTTTGACTCTTATCCTTAAAAAGAAACACCCATTTTTGAGGCTAACTTAACTGATATGCATATACATGGAAATGTAAAAATGTACTATGCTTTCAAAATTTAAGGAGTTACATAAGTTTTATGGCTTTAGAATGCTTGATGTGCTGCTAAGTAATATGTATTGCAATCTGGGGACTTGAGGGACAAAGTTATTGTACATGGGTTCTGTTTTATTTTTGTTAATATTCTTTGGTTGAAAATTCAATGTTAAGATATCAGTAAGGGGACTTATGTGAATTCTGTTTATGGGTGATCATTCTTCCACTGTAACTTTACCCTGACCTCTATCTTTGCATCTTTGTTCTCATAATTAAAAATAAAAAAATTTAAAAAAATATCTCTCATATTCATCTGTTCGGTGAATGGTATTTACCCTGGCAAAAATGAAGAAAATGAGTGTTTTTTCTAAGTTCCAAAATCATTAATTTTAGTAAATTCATACTGAGCTCAGTTGCTCCTGTAAATTTATACAATCAACCAGTTATTTTCTCAATTGTCCTATCTCACACTGACTAGCTTGACTCTTATGTCATACTGGCTTCTGTGGGAGGCGGTTAGTCAGCTTTTCAAATCTTTTAAAACTTCTATCACTCCAGAAGCCTGGAGGGGTCTCAAACTGCGACCCGAGGGCAGTCCATACAACATTTTGTGGCCCTGCCCTAGAGGAATCTTTTTTTGTTTTGTTTTGTTTTAGTTGTTTTGGTCACACCCCCCCAATGTTCAAGGCCTACTACTGACTTTGCACTTAAGGATCACCCTGACTTTGCCTCCTGTGGCCCCCAGGTAAATTGAGGTTGAGACCCCTGAAGGTTTTGAATGAGGTTGAAGAGACTCTTATAAGTCAAGACATCTGTTTTATTTAATCCCATATATATACTTATTTTGTATTACCATGTAAAACCATGAATATCAAAAGTAGCAAAGATTCGCTTTAAAATTATTGAGTTAAATTCATGTGATATCTTTCTCTTATACACTTATTATTTCACTTTATCAATTTTGTATTAATTAAAGATGAGATGATTTTGCTAGAAAACCAATTGATACAGCTGTCAGTTTTTCCTGAGTATTGTCCTATCATCTTTTTAATTTGATGGTAGGAGACATTTTTCAGATGATGAGTCGGTAAGATTTAAGAAATGGTGACATAAATTCATGTTCTTAGTTTAAGAATCAGTTTCTAATGATAAATATCTATTTCAAAGTTGTAGTTTTTTATGTTTTTACCTTAAATAAAGATCAAACAATACTGTTAAATCATAATTTTCCACTAATTAGCTAATTTGAAATAAGGGACATATCACCATATGTTAAAATGGGAAATATTGTTTGATCATCTAAATTCTGCATAGAAGAAGTTAACATATTTGAACAGAAATTTAAAATATTTCATTGAGGGTCCAGAAAGATAGCTCAGCAGCATTTGCCTTGCAAGCAGCTGATCTAGGACCAAAGGTAGTTGGGTCGAATCCCAGTGTCCCATATGGTCTCCCGTGCCTGCCAGGAGCTATTTCTGAGCAGATAGCCAGGAGTAACCCCTGAGCACAGCCGGGTGTAACCCATATATATATACATACATACACACACACACACACACACACACACACACACACACACACACACACACACACACACACACACACATATATATATATATATATATATATATATTTCATTGAACTCTAGGTGAATGTGGCACCAAATTATTGTCATATTTGCCAAGAAATTTTATCTGTAGTAATTTTACTTATAGTGATGACCTAGGGTAAATGACTTCTATTACTAAGCAAATTTTAATTCACAGTAGTATTAAGATAATAAGTCACCCATCCTACATACTAAATTAAAATATATTTTGTGTTCACTCTCTCCTTATGTGTTTAAACAAAGATGTTTGGGTTATTTTCTTTCTTTTAAATTGATATTTATAGCTTCTAAATGGGCTCGTACCAGTTTTCATTTTTTTTCTTTTTCCAACAGAATCATAAAACTTGAATTATCTTGTTCTGTCACATAAATTAAGGGGGGGGGAGTGGAGGGTCTCAAAATTTTTTTCTGTGTTCCTAATTATTTGATCATAGGTGGCACTACTAAGAGCTAGCTGAGCACTCCTAATCGCTAAGATTTATACTTCTTTTACTGACTAATTATTTTTGAGGATTTTTGTAAATTATTTACTATGGTTTACAACACGGTTCATGCCTCACATTTCTTTAGTGCGTACTCCTGCATCTGTGCTCAGGGATCATTCCTAGATAAACTTGGGAACCATAAGTAGTAGTAGGAATCGATACTGGGCCAATATCATGCATAGCGAGCTTCCTTTCTACACCCTGGATATAGGGAATTATCAAGGTTTTCACTTAGATTTAAAAAATAAACCAACTAAGAATATATAGCAAGAATTTTTTGTTTGTTTTTTTGGAGCACAACCAGTGATGCTCAGAGGTTTCTCCTGGCTATGTGTTCAGAAATCGCCCCTTGCTTTGGGGTCTATAAGGGGGGCCAGGGATCAAACCGTGGTCCATTCTGGGACAGCAGTGTGCAAGGCAAACACCCTACTGCTGCGCTATGACTCTGGCTCATATATGACAAGACATTTTAAAGTTTTATTCTGACATGTAAACACTGAAGTGTATTTGGAATTTGACTATACTATTCCAGGTATGTGTATCTGATGATGTCCTAATATCAGAAGGAAGAAAATGAGAATAATTTCATTCTCTGATACTCTAAAGTCTTATGTGGTGAAAAAAAAATTAAATTATTCCCCTGCTGCAAAAAACCTTTCCCATAAAGGTAATTGAAACATAATAATTTTATATTGAGTAAGTATTAAATCTGGATGTGATGTACATAATAGGCAATATGATGAGATAGTAAAAATAAAATTTCAAGCTCACATATAATTACAACCCATTACAGCATTTTTTCAAGAGAAATAATAACAGGATTTAGATAAAAGACTTAATATCACACATTACAATACATTGAGCTCATCCTAAGTTAGGTATTGGAATCACCATTTACTTGTGTTAACAAATTGATTTTATATGGAATAAATGAAGTAATTTCTAATTTATTCAGGAAAGAATCTAATTTTGCAACTTGTCAGAAAAGAACCAGTTAAAGTTAGGTACCTATTTTCTCACAGAATCTGTGAACCAAGGTTCAACTATCCTTGATGTTTATATTTCAAAACAATTTCCACACACTTCAGAAAACTGTCAACAGGCTATCTGACAAAAGGAACTAATTTTCTTTCTTTTTTTTAATATATATATATTTTTAATTATGAGAACAAAGATGCAAAAAAGAGGACAAGGTAAGGTTACAGTGGAAGGACAATCACTCATAACATAATTCTCAGAAGAAGTCCCCTTGCTGATATGTTAACTTTGAACTTTCGGCCAACGAACATTAAGATAAATAAAACAGAATCCATGTACAATTACTTTGTTTTTTAAGTCCCCAGATTATAATATTATAATGTTTCTTAATAGCACACAAGGCTATCTAAAGCCATAAAACTTATGTAACTCCTTAAACATTAGAGGCATACTATTTTTTAACATTTCCATGTACATGCATATTAGTTTAAGTTAACCTCAAAAATTTAAGTGGGCTTTTTTGTAAGGATTAGAGTTAAAGGAGCACAGTAAAAACGGTGTTAGAGTGGCAATTGTTGTTTGCATAGGCCCACCAAAATATGAGGGGCATGGAAAGAAATAACCTTGGCCTAATACAAAGAGATCCTATCTCTGAAGTTTCCTGGCATAAGACCAACTCTAGACGCCAGGCAAGCTAGATAGTCCAATCCAATACATTGTAGTGCCAAACCACTTTTATTTTTTACACAGTCTCTGTTGTTGGTATCATGTTTCCGTATCAAAGATCCTTGAATCTGCATATCCTGCATTGAAGGCAGGATGTGGAGCATCCTCCTGCCTCACCTCATAATTAAAGGGCAATGCACGAAGCCCTATCCAGTAAGCAGGTCCTTGTTGTTGTTAGTCTTCTCACTGTTAAGGGAAGACTCTTCTGAGCAGTTTCATGTCTGAGCAGTGGTAAAGTCTTCTGTGATAGAGGATTGCTTCCTGGTTATTTTATAGAGAACTTGGATGTTTCGTGGATGGCTTCCATGGTTCAGAGGTGAATGGATAATGCCCTTTCTTCTGAGGCCTGTGCCAGGTCATTATGTCAGTGTTCAGGGTATAAGGTCCCTTTACACTACAAGATTTGTGTGTTCCAATCTCTATTAAATAAGATCCTATTTGTGTGTATAGTATTTTCCCATTTTAATGTGCCGATGCAAAAAAGGTACAATGCCACGTGGTGTTATTGGCGAATATGGGGAGCACAAGAACAAGTCCAACAAACTCAACGACATGGTTCAATCGAAAGCATTAACTGGGGGACTCTATCACCAGAATTGCTTATTGAACAACTCATAAAGAGAAGATAAAAAGTTGTTAGAACCATCTCCGTCAAGAGAATATTTAGTAAGATTTATAGATGTCAAAGAATAAACACATAGGGGGCCGGAGAGATAGCATGGAGGTAAGGCGTTTGCCTTTCATGCACAACGTGATCAGTTTGAATCCCAGCGTCCCATATGGTCCCCGGTGCTTGCCAGGAGCAATTTCTGAGCATGGAGCCAGGAATAACCCGAGCACTGCCGGGTGTGACCCCAAAACAAAAACAAACAAAAAAAAGTAGAGAAGTAGAGTATTATCTACCATCTATCATCAAAGAATAAACACACAGAATATTCGAAAGAAAAACGTGTCCATTGTATGTCTTTTGAAATAGTTCGGGGTTGGTAAACACAATACATGATGCTGGTCTGTGATTAGAATTGTGAAGTACTGAAGTTAAAAAGAGTAATGTGGGTTAGTGGTGTTTGGGAGGGTAAGAGTAAAGGAGTAAAAAATAAGCTTTGTGGGCCCGGGAGATAGCATGGAGGTAAGGCATTTGCCTTTCATGCAAAAGGTCATCGGTTCGAATCCCGGTGCCCCATATGGTCCCCTGTGCCTGCCAGGAGCAATTTCTGAGCATGGAGCCAGGAGTTAACCCCTGAGCGCTGCTGGGTGTGACCCAAAAACCAAAAAAAAAAAAAAAGCTTTGTAGGGGAGTGGGAAAGGGCAGAATACAAATAGACATTCTGGATATACAAACAATAAAGGCCTGCATACATTAAGAATATTCCCCATCCTTATGCTAACGCCCCCGCGCCGTTTCCACCCCAGAAGGCCTGGAGGCCTGGGACCGAAGAGGGGACAGCTAGGAGCCTATCAAGGCCCCCAGCATACCCAAGTTAGAGAGAAGGCCTTCCACATGGGGCAAACCCCATGCTGGGTAGACCCTGCCTACAGCTCAAGAGAGGATAGAGCCAGAAGCCAGGATCCGCCGCCCCACACCCTGTGCCCTTCCCACCCCAGAGCTAGGGGAAGGGCAGGGAAAACTTGGGACCCCATCTAGGAGGGGACCCCACCCCCCGACACCCACCTTGTCTGGCTGCCTGAGCTGCCACCCCAGAAGGCCTGGAGGCCGGGGGTCGAAGAGGGGACAGCTAGGAGCCTATCAAGGCCCCCAGCACACCCAAGTTAGAGAGAAGGCCTTCCACATGGGGCTTCCCCAAACCCCATCAAAAGGAACTAATTTTCTAAATGAATTTTATACATTTTAAAAAATATGACAATACCTAAAGTAAACATCCTGAGAAGAGAAAAAATAATTTCTTCTAATCTCAAATGGCAGAAGCCTCTTTTAGAAAATTATTATCATCTTTGTCATTTTTATTATTTTGTTGTTATTTAAAACAAGAATTTTTATTGAAACTCATTTAGAGATGGGAAGTGTTTGTTCAGGAGTCCAGTGTGGATAAACTAGGCAATTATACATGAGAGAAACAGGCAAGTACCATATTTTTTGCTCTATAAGACTCGCCTGACCATAAGATGCACAAAGGTTTTAGATGAGTAAAACTGGAAAAAAAAATTCTAAAGCAAATGCTGCAATACTTGACACCTTCAGGAGATGGTCTGGGAACAACCAGCCTTCGAGGCTAAAGTACATATACAATACGCTGGTCCGCAGCAGGTTAAACACATTTAACTAACTTTTTATTTATTTATTTATTTATTTTTATTTATTTATTTATTTATTTATTTTGGTTTTTGGGTCACACACCCGGCAGTGCTCAGGGGTTATTCCTGGCTCCATGCTCAGAAATTGCTCCTGGCAGGCACGGGGGACCGGGATTCGAACCGATGACCTTTTGCATGAAAGGCAAATGTCTTACCTCCATGCTATCTCCCGGGCCCCAACTTTTTATTTTTTTACATCAGCAAAAAATCCAAAACATTTTTTTAAATCTCAGGTTTCAGTTTCAGTTTCAGATGGCATTCCCTCCATAAGACACACAGACATTTTCCCCCATCTTTTGGAGGGAAAAAAGTATGCCTTATGGGACGAAAAATATGATTTATGTTCAAGGGAGATCAGGGGCTTAAAGAGTTATACATGTAGAAAGTATTTATTTTTACATGTTGGGATTTGAACCACCATCTGTCCTGGATCAGCAAGGCAAATGCCTACCACTGTGCTATCACTCTGGCCCTGGAATATGGTTACCTTCTATCATTACTTTGGGGTTCATCCCACAACTCTTCAGAAAAAATAACATTTTGGAGGGCATAAATTGCCTGATTAAAAAAAAGTGTGTGTTTATCTTTGGGTATTGGGTCCAAAGCCAATATTTATAACTGAAAACACATTGGGAGTATTGAGTATCCCTTCTGTAGTAGCAACCCTTTACATACTCTAAGAGAGCAGAGATGTTTGGAAAACCATATGTTTAGGACCATCTATAGCAGAATCCACATCAGAACCAACCACCATTATAGCCATTGCTGGAGCAATGTAAGCTAAATTGGTTAGTTTGCACAGATTCTGGAACGTAGCATCATGCCAGAATACTTAATAAATCTACTGAATGAATGACAATAGTGTTGAATGACTGTGTCAATCAAAGCAATATGTGAAAATCAAAGAGACAAAAAGTACTCTTTATGGGTAAAGAAAATCCTCTGAAATTCCAATGCTAGGGATATGGTATCATAGCAAAACTTGAGCATACAATTATTTGTCGTTGAATGTAATTAAAGTGTAATCATAGTAGGCTCCAATAGTAAAGCTTTTAGGTTTTAGAAAAAAAAGAAAAAAACCTCAAAGCCAAAATGGTAATTAATTCCTGGATTTTCAAACATTTCAGTTGTGAGCTATCACTAAAATCTGTCTCTGCTATAGCTTATTCATCTCGCCACCGAGAAAACAAAATACCCTGCTGCTATTTCTGCACACCTTGCTTCAAGTAGAAAGGAAATAAAGAGGAAAGTAGATTAAAGAGAAAAATTATTAAATGATTATGTCTTTAGGGCAAAGGAGGAAAAGGATAAAGTTATGTGCGGGAGGACAAGTTTCTCCCTCAAGACTCCTGATTGTTTCTTTTCACTCACCAGCAAAATACTATGTAAGTCTAAAAGATTCTGTCCTTAATAATTGTGGGACTTCCTCACTGACATATATCTTTATGCCTTTTGTAAATGTGCTTCACGGTCCCTACCCTGACCCCCTGCAGCCATACATGCTGCCCAAGCATCAGCCTTTTTACTTTGAAGGCATGTATTTACCCAGAGTTTACTGAAGAGAGATTAAGAGAATTCTGCTCTTTCGAGTGTTTCACATTAAAAAAAAAAAAAACACCTCATGGACAGTTAAACATGAAATGCTTTGGACTCAGGTCCTGGATATACATATTAGTATTTGAAAGCCCAGAGAGAAACCTGAAATTAGATCTGTTGACCTAATAGTGTGAGGAGCTGGATTGTATAGATGGAGTGTACACTTTGTGGAATATGGTTACCTTCTCTTTTTTTGTTTTTTGTTTTGTTTTGTTTTGGTTTGGTTTGGGGTTACATCTGACAGCACTCAGGGGTCACTCCTGGCTCTGCACTCTTTAGAAATCGCTTCTGACAGGCTTGGGGGACCATATGGGATGTTGGGATTTGAACCACCATCTGTCCTGGATCAGCAAGGCAAATGCCTACCACTGTGCTATCACTTTGGCCCCGGATTATGCTTACCTTCTATCATTATTTTGGGGCTCATCCCACAGAATTCTACCAATTCTACACCAATTGTCAGGCTTTAGGCTCCAGGCCCCTGTGGGCCTTGTCATAGATTCTGAGTTCTGTCTTCTCTTTACCTTCTGTGGGGGCTCCCAGTCCTTGGAGGACCTAGTTTCTGGGTCCCTGAGAGAGGGAGGTAAGGGGGTAAGACGAGCCACAGGAAGAGGTCAAATTATCTTTACTAGACTCATGCACTCTCCAGTATCTGTTTCAAGATCTCATGCAGGCCTCTGCCTGGTAGCTGTGGCCTTCACAATTTGCACATATCTTTTGAAAGCTGTAAATATGCTGTTCTGCTCTGAAGTATGGTTTTGGGGGTTTTCTCACAACTCTGCACTCTCTCAGAAATATATGTGTGTTCTGGAGTTGAGTAGGAGGCAGCACCGCTGTGGCCAATTCTTCGATTTTTCTCCTCTGTGACTATTCTCTTAAATATACGTATTCTTTCAAGTACCCATTCTCAAGTCTTGGGCAACTCCATTTTTTTTTAGAGGAAAACAGGACAAAATCTACTCTTTGTTGAAGCTTTAGCATCTACCTACGGGTGTTCAAAGTCTCATTGTTTTCCCTATGGCCCACTGACCATGGGACCCACTGTTTTTTTTTTTTTTTTTTTTTTTTGTTTTGTTTTTTTTGGGCCACACCCAGTGACGCTCAGGGGTTACTCCTGGCTATGCGCTCAGAAGTTGCTCCTGGCAGGCACGGGGGACCATATGGGAACCGGGGGATCGAACCGTGGTCCGGTCCATCCTAAGGCAGGCACCTTACCTCCAGCGCCACCGCCCGGCCCAAGGGACCCACTGTTTTGTGTAAACCAAGAAGTCATTTCCATTCTAAAATAGGGACAGGATTCGCTGTGGTCTAGGACCTAATATTTTAGTGTGCAAGAAAACCCAATAGTTGTACCAAAAGGCTTACAAACACTAGGTCATATCACCTGATTCCATTTTCCAAACTGTTATATTTGATCTAGTACTGTGGGCCTTTATTATTTACAACACTGAAGATCTAAGGGGGGTGAACACTGAGTTTAGAATTAGGTAGAAATAAGCAGAATATGGGGCCGGAGAGATAGCACAGCGGTGTTTGCCTTGCAAGCAGCCAACCCAGAACCTAAGTTGATTGGTTCGAATCCTGGCATCCATTTTGGTGCCCGTGCCTGCCAGGAGCTATTTCTGAGCAGATAGCCAGGAGTAACCTATGAGCACCGCCAGCTGTGGCCAAAAAAAAAAAAAACACCCAAAAAACAAACAAACAAACAAACAAAAGAAATAAGCGGAATATAATGGGGGAAAAAATCTAGATCTAAGAGGTAGGAGAATCTCTAAGCCTGGTGTACTATACCTGAACAAATACTTCTTACATATATCATCTCGTTTAGAGAGAAGAAGGGAAGAGAGATTGAGGAATAAGTGGATGTGATTTCAAGATTCCTGCTTTGCAAGCCAGCGTTTAGACCTACAATCTATTCAAAGAAGCTGAATCTGAGCTAAGTTTGCTTGAGCTAAATTTTTCAAGAAGATATAATATTAAGAAAGACCATAGATCTTTGAGATGGGTTATCTAAAATTAGTTTTTTAAAAAATGCGGGTGTTATGATTTGCAACACTGTAATAGGAATGTTTCAGGTATTCAATATTATAGCTCACTTACCACCAAACTGGCAGATTGGTTATCTTACTTTATAGGTGAGGCAAGTTAAATGATTTTTCTCTAGATTACAAATTTAGAAGTGCCTAAATTTTAATTTTGTTATTATTCTAAATTCTGTCATGAATAATGTGCGAACTTTTTGCTATTTCTTAAATTTTTTATCCAAAAATCACATTTAAAATAATCAATTAAAAGTGTTTATTTAGGGGCCCGAGAGATAGCATGGAGGTAAGGCATTTGCCTTTCATGCAAAAGGTCATCAGTTTGAATCCCAGTGCCCCAGATGGTCCCCTGTGCCTGCCAGGAGCAATTTCTGAGCATGGAGCCAGGAGTAACCCCTGAGCACTGCCGGGTGTAACCCAAAAACCAAAAAAAAAAGTGTTTATTTAATATAATTTTGGAGACCACACCTGCTGGTTTTCAGCGATCATACTTAGTGATGCTTAGGGAACTATATGAAGTACAAAAGATCAAATCTAAATTGGCTGCATTTAAGGCAATTGACCTCATCTATATTGTACTATCAATATGACCCTCAGTTAAAAGTTTTAAAGGAGATCTTCAAAGAAGAAAACTTACCCAGCTCCTCCACTAAACTTCAAAAGAAATGATGGCTACTGAATCTTCCCAGGTAGTCTGGTCCCAACTGATAACTCTGGAACCTTCTGAAAATAAGCAGGAATAGATTCTCCTTTTTACCTGGAGCCACCTGGGCCACACTTGAAACTGTCCATCAGAAATGGCCCAGCTCCTTAGCAAACTGCCAAGTCATCAAATTACTTTCAAATGTATAGATCCTGGATCAGCACCTCAAAATGTCATGATAGAGTTAGCCCGGTAATATGGCAGGAAATCTGATGAGAAAGTCACATAGAAATGTACCAAGTTCATGTCAAAAGAGATAGCATGGAGGTAAGGCGTTTGCCTTTCATGCAGAAGGACGGTGGTTTGAATCCCGGCATCCCATATGGTCCCCTGTGCCTGCCAGGGGCGACTTATGAGCATAGAGACAGGAGTAACCCCTGAGCACTGCCGGGTGTGACCCAAAAACCAAAAAAAAAAAAAAAAAAAAAAAATAAACAA